>CM022540.1:14400986-14703165 GCA_012273795.1 Dendrolimus punctatus | reverse complement strand
TACAAGCAAGAGTCATAAACCATTAATTATTGTTTAAATTGTGATTAAATTTATTCTATCATGATATTTTAAAAGTCCAGGTGTTATTTTATTGTTTCTGCTTTTATTTGTAAATAACGATAGAATTTATTGCAACATGTGTATGTTGACCCATGTTACATACAATACATCGTTATTGTATTTCATTTATTTTCTCAGATTGACAGGCGTAAGGCCAGTTTTCAGCCTTATGACGTCAGACGGTGCCATTCTCTCTGAAGATGACCCATTAAGCTTGGTGTTGGCATCACCTGACTTGAAGACTTGTATTACCAATTGGAAGGCCTCGCCGGCTGAGGAGAGATATTTGGAGTGCTGCGAAGCTTTGGGCATACGTAAGTCATCATCATCATCCGAGCGTTAAATCCCGGTTGCGTTCGGAGCGTTCACTCCGACGCCCAGGGTCCGCTTTCCTACTTTTTCTTCTCCACTTCACGGGGTCTTCAACATCCCCCGTTTTGAGACTATTGGTACCCATGTCATCCTTCACAACGTCAAGCACACGTTTCTTGGGTTTTCCCCTTCCACCGGGACCTGGCGGAAGTGGCATGGCTGGACATTTGTTCCTTACCAGCGTAACGACACTCTTGCAGTTTGTCTGCTATGTCACGGACATGAACACTGCTTTGGCCATACGTAAGTAATATAATTGAAATAGAAAATGCGTAGCGGTCTAATCATAAACTATTAAAATTTCTGGTTAAGAATTATTGAAGTTCTTACAACTGGGGTTTTTGAGAATTTTCTATATCGTAATTTAAATCTAGCTAACAAAGTAGAACCAACTGTGAGATAAGACATCGAATTAGTTAAACTAATGAATATTATTGACTATTTGTACTAAGGTTTTCTTTTGAAGGTCCACTTGTAAGATTGGCCTTACTACTTGAGTAATTTTGAAAGAAAATATTGATGTAACTATTTTCAGTTTCAAAATATCATTTTCAGCACCATCAGAGGAAATCCAACAAGCTGTTGGAAGAAGTCATACAACAAGACGCCTCGCATTAGGTGCTAAAACTTTATCAGCTTCTCAAATGAGACCCTTATTCAGAGCATTAACCCACCAAACCCATATAACTGCAATCATGGTATCAGATAATAACATTGGAGACAATGGAATCAAATATTTGACAGAATGTTTGTGTACAATGAAACATTTAAAACACTTGGATTTAAGTAGAAATAATATAAGTGCAGAGGGAATTAAATTATTGCTACATTTATTTGAAAAATCACAGAGAGTTTCTTGTCAAGCACTCGAAGAGGTCGACTTAACATCAAATCCAATATCTGATGAGGGTTTTAGATACATTACAAAAATATGTCAGTACATACAATTGAAGTTGTTGAAATTAAACAATTGTAATATAACAGAGAACTCTATTAATGAATCAATTAAATTGAATCTTAATTTCGATAATTTAGAATCGATTGATTTGAGTAATAATGAAGTAAAATTTCCTTTTCAGTTGTCTTATGACAGCTTTAAATCCGAATTTATTGGTTGAGTTGGATTTGGATAATGTGGGCGTTGAAGGGAGTGTTGTTGGTTGTGTCGCCAGTTTTATGGATTCTGCGCAAGAGTTGAAGATTCGGAAATTTAGTTTATCAAATTGTAAACTGATCGATAGAGAGTTTATGAGGATACATAGGTATGTATATATTAAGTCAGAGAAGAAAAACTAAAAATTATGTATAATATTAGTAAATACCAAACATGCCGTGTCTGTACCTTACTGTACATAAACCAATTTTAAAAAACTGGAGTAGACTATATAAACAATGGAGAACACAATGCATTTTTTTTAGATTTCTTGTCTGTTTGTCTATTTGTTTGGAATTCACGTAAAAACTAATGGGCCGATTTCGCTGTGGTTTGCGCTGATCGACAGCTAATCCTTGTACATAAATTCTGTGCTCTTTTATATCCTGGTATCCCTCAGGAATTTTTTTAGGAATGAATTAAAATGGCCAGATAAAAAAATTCGAATTCCAATGTGATTTTTTTCTGATCCACAGCAATTTTATTTAATTAAAATGTGTGATATTTTTTGTCCCGGTAATGGTTTAAAGTTCCGACGCAATAAAATTAGCTTATTCCAACACTGTTTCCACTAAGACGATAGCTTAGATTCTTTTTTTTATGCTGCAATACTTTGTATCCCGGAATTTAAAGTCAAGCGTGGCCAAAGTCGCGGGCATATCCTATTGTAATAATTTCTTGAGAGGCATTCGTGTGCAGATGTATGTTCTGGGTAAATTGTTTAATGGTAAATAAGATTTTTATTACGAAGTGTTAATTTAGAATGACCAATAATTCGATTGTTTTTGACTTTGTGACGCTACAATATGAGGCTCTTCATAATGGAGTAAACAGATATTTAAAGTCTCAACTACGTACCAAACGCATTGGTTATTAGTGTTGCAGATGTCCATGAGCGTCGGTAACCACCTACTATCAATTAGAACCGTTTACCTGCAAACATGACAAAAATATTTCAGATAGCTTATGATATTTACAATTTGTGCTATTCAGTTCAACTTTTTGCTCTGTATTTTGTTTATGGCAACAATATTAAGTACCTGTCTTAGAGGGTTCAAAATATTTCCAAAGGATATAATTCACACTCCTGTTTTAAATTATTTTCCTTCCTGAAAAAAATTCGTTAATGTTTTCAGATCACTTAATAAAGCGAAGCACCTTCAAACAGTCTCCCTGAGAAACAATCAGCTAACTTTTATCACATTGAAGAAACTACTCCAACGCCAACCACCTGTTCCACATATTAACCTACAGGGTTGCCAGGAAATATTTAAATTCTCTCCGGAATCCGATTTCCATGTATGGTTACCTGACATTGACTTTGGCAGGTGTCTACCTGACGTCAACTTGACGCCGCGATCAATGACTGATCAAGAAGAGAAAGCTTCAAGGCGTTCTCCAAAATTTGGTTAAATTGCTTCAAAGGTAGAGGAGTTATTGAACATTGTGACGGGGGTGTTGTGAAGTTCACGGCAAGATAGCATAATTTTTTACAATATTTACATATTTATTTAAAGTGTAAAATAGCTTAGTTTTGGTGGTTTAATATATTTATAGTAAATGCGTTTTTGGAGTAAACAGTTTAAAACTTTAAGCGTTTTTTTATTGACTCTTGCAGAGGTTTACTTGGCATACATTGACGGGCTCTGTGGGTGAGCAAGCTAAGTCTTAGCCGGCCGAACTCGCTGGAACGCAGAGGCTCCGGGTTTGATGCCTGGCATGGTAAATTTCTGAATTAATATTTCACTTATTTCCTATGGTCTGACTATCTGGGATCGGCCCAAGAGTGGTCTGTTGTATATTACTCATAACACAAGCGTAACTTGCCTAGCTTGGGAGTATACAATATGTGTTTGTCTGTCGATTAATATTATTATTACATTAGGCAACATTAACTATTGATTTTCATATTTTCGTTTAAAAAATCGTAGCACTGTTTTAGCGCACTTTCAGAGTGTAGACAGTGACACCACACAAAGAATAGTAAATAAAAAAAGTAAGTAAAGTAACTAAAAAATATATACAGGCGCCTTTGGTGCAACGTCTGTTTTGGCATCAGTATTCATTTGACGTGTTTTGTGATTTAAAAATAAAAAGCGGGTATTTTAATGCGTAATTAAAATTCGTAACTATAATGCAAACAAAAATTAACTGTTTTACTCACATTGAGTTCTTTAATGTGCCTATCCCGCAAGGGACCTGGCGTGAAGTTATGTATGTATGTATGTATGAGTTGTTTAATAACCTTTAAAAGCTTACAAATGAATAAGACCGCTAATCCGTATGTCTAACGTAAAATACTTCAAATCAAAATCCAGATTTGGGCATCATTTAACTTTCTACATATATTCAATTACATGTTTTACTTTTGCCTAATTGCACTGTATTTTATCTATACTACAATAATTTTGTTAATTAATTACAAAGTTATGACTTGTAAATATTGCATTGGTATCTATGCCATGTAGAACCATGTTGCAAAATAAATGTATTTTTATAAAAATACTATATTTTAATTACCGATAATTTGATTATACAATTTCAAATCTTACAATATACATTTTCTGATAATCTGAGCATGTTAAATGTGGAGATAAGTATACCTACAGCGCATTGTGGGATATATTATATTTAGGTACATATTTACAATAAATTTCTTTGTATATTTGTGCTGGATATTTTTACTTTTGATTGAATTTTTATTATATTGCTTTTTATATAAGTTTTTTTATCCGGAGATAAAAAGAACTTTAATAAAGTACAACATTATCCGGCAATAGTTTAGTTTCTTACACTTTGTAAAAAAAATCGGGTCTGTTTTCGTGTTACGTTTATCGATGGCTCCATCCTATCAGTTTCTCCGACTCTGCTATGACCTTGTACGTGCCTAAGCGTCGTATTTTTATTAAATAGTGTATACATAATGTAAAAAAGACGCTCGTTCAAGTTTCCATAGGAGCTGTCATCGAGAAAATAAAGAAATGGAAATAGTATAGTATTAATTTTTTATGGTTGTTTTTTACTCTATGGGAGCCTAATTTAATTTACCGCCGTTTCGGAACATGTTATGGCTTGAAGAGAAGAAGCGGTGCAAAAAACTCTACAGCAAATATGCCTAGCTATAGTAATTTTAATCTATGATGTTTGATAACTTCTGTCGACAGACAGTTATGTATTCTGCCTTCACGTCATGGTAACAAAATCAGTATTCTAATTGTACTCCAACGTTCTTGTTCATTTAAATAATTCATGGTCTTATTCATTGGGAGTAAGAGTAAGTTTAACAGCTAATTTAAGAGCTATAAAGAAGTGTTCAAATCTGAGAGAGTAGAGAGAGTAGTAGTCATAGAGAGTTAGAGTAACTCTCTATGAATAAGACGGTTAAGTTACTATAAGTAAAGTACAACACAAATAATAGGAAACTGGCCCAAACGAGATGTACTCTCAAAATTTTGAGGGTTTAAGAACAAAACTGCTCCCAGAGAATTTCACGCATCAAAATACATAGAATGAGTCTGGTCAAAAGTACACAACCACTTTTGTTTGAGCGCCGGTGTATTTAATTACATTTAGATAGAAGTAAGTTTATTATAATATTATTCTTAAGTGAAAGTGTAATTGACATGAGTAAAATCCACTACAAAAAATTAACACTTTTTTCCTCTACTTATATAATATACGAAATTACAGTAGAACTCTTAGATGCATAGTTTATGCATTCTACTTATTAATTTTCCAGACGTTGTTTTTAAACATAAGAAGCTTAGTGACTTCTTGCGGCTTTTTGAGGAACAAATTTTGCATATTTTTCGAATCGATATTAATTCTTTACCTGTGTTTTATTACCCTTTGGAATTTGAATTATATATAATCTCTTCACGGTAGTCTTAATTACTCACAGTCTTTGTCCGCGTTAATCCTTTTATATTGCCTCGCAGTAAGACGTCATTAATAATTTATTCTATTGTTTAAATACATTGTTGCACAGTCTTAGAACCCATTAAGTATAAGACTTTGAGGATTGCAAATAAAAAAGGGTATGTTACTAAGGAGCCATGTAATACACAAATATATAGGGTCGGTTCGTTGGAGCTAGTTGCGTTTCAACTTTTGGTTGATTACTTTCGGAGCGATTATCTTATGACGACGGACGAAAGTTAATTAGGAAACTCCCTATAAAAGTTATTTCAATCAAAGTGACTTTATCCACATTTATGCTATACCATTTTAAAATAAGCAGCGCTGCACCAATATATTGGAAAATTATTCAATTTTTCATACATCCTAGAACAAAAAGTCTAAAATGCATAAAAAAATTCAGTATGGTCAGTCTACACTTCAGACACATATGACAGTTATGGCCAGAACCTCTCTGTGTTCTAGCTCTGAAAAATTGGATGAATTTAGTCTTCAGATCTCCGATTTAACCAACGTAATCTGAATAAATATAGTAATGTATTTTCTTATATGTTTAAAGTATGACCAAAACACCACTCAAAAGGTTTTCCAGGATAGGTTTTCCCACAGTTCTGTATATTAATTACTTAAATATATATTTTAGTAATGCAATAAATCATATATGAATAATGAGCTCTGATATAATAATATATCTTTGTTAAAAAATGAAAGATAAAATAAAAACTTCGTTTAAAAAACAGACCTTAAAAACTAAAAAACTAGAAAGTATAAAATAATTTATTTCTAAAGCTATTATTATGAATATACGTTATTTAAAATGTTGGTGCAAAGTAAAACATAAAAATTACTATTTTGAAAATTACTAAGCACGGACTTAAGATGTTTTAGCTTCCTTTGAGCTTGTCCTGTATTTTGCGCACTTTACATATTAAGGTTATAGGCCTTAGAATTGAAAAATATTAATATTATAATCAAGTTTATTTCGACAAACATTTAGAACAGACATTTTAATAATAAGAAGACAGTGTGACCAATCTAAAATAATATAACCTTTTATTTTTATTTTTTATGCATTTGAGTACTACCACATAATGTATTTCTCCAACACTTGCCCTTACTCAAATGTATACAAAAAGCAATAAAATATTCAAGTTACAAAACAAAATCTAATTTAGTTAATATTCAATTTTTTAACAAATTTTTCATGTTTGATCCTACCTAAAGGTTTAGTGAAAATGTCCGCCATCATTTCTTCTGTTGGTTGATATCTGAGGGATATTAATTTTTCATTAAAAGCATCTTTAATAAAATGATGTCGAACATCTATGTGCTTAGTGCGTCTATGGTTTTGTTGATTTTCCACAATTTTATGTGTGCTCAAATTATCATTATAAACAATTATTTCTGGAAGCTTAAAACTAAAAACATCTAAAAAGAAATTAATCAAATATTTACTTTCTTTAACAGCTTCTGCTAAACTGTAATACTCAGCTTCTGTACTTGAATAGGCAACTGTATGTTGCTTACGTGCTTCCCAATTAACTAAACAATTAGAATACATAACAGAAAAACCACTGTATGATCTGCGATCTATTGGATCATTTGCCCAATCAGCATCAGCAAAATTTTCTATTTTAATATCACTTTTCTTGTAAATTAAGCCCTGATATATTGTGCCTGCTAAGTACCTAAGTACTCTTTTTACTGCTTGCCAATGTGTTTTATATTGTACAATTGTTATACTGTCCTAGTTTACTACAAGCAAAGCTATGTCAGGTCTGCTACAAAACACATCATAATACATTAAACTCCTATTAATTCTTGATAAGGATACTTTGTATCACATGATTCTGCCTTTGTTAAATTTAAATTTACTTCCATGGGTGTAGCAGAGGGTTTACATTGCAACATCCCATATTTATCTAATAACTCTTTTATGTATTCTGGTTGAGATAATTTAATAACACATTATCTTTATCTCTTTCTACTTTTATACCAAGACAATTTTTTACTTCTCCTAATTCTTTAATATCAAATTCTGTTTTTAATTTTGCAATTAGTTGTAGTTTCTCTATGCTATTTTCACTGAAGATAAAAATCATTCTACATATAGAGCTATAATTATAAATTACTGTCAGATTGTTTTACATAAATAAAGTTCTCACATTTTGACCTTGTGAAGCCAATTGAAGTTAATACTTCATCTACCTTTTTATTCTAAGACTTACTGGCTTGTTTCAAACCATATATACCCTTTTTTAACAAACAAACTTTATTTTCTGCTTTACATCATACCCAATTGGTTGTTCTATATAAATGTTTCCTCTAATTCACCATTTAAAAAAGCAAGTACTAACATCAATGTGATCTATTTCCATATCACGTTGAACAGCATAGTAAAAAGTAATCTTAAAGTAGAATGTCGTACTACAGGTGCAAATGTGCTAGTGTAATCAATACCATATTGTTGACTAAACCCTCGAGCTACTAATCTTGCCTTGAATCTTTCAAAATTACCAGAAGCATCTTCTTATGTTTAAACACCCATTTACATTTAATTACATTTTATTTTTAGGTCGTTCTACTAAATCCCATACATTTTTACTAATCAAAGACTCATATTCATTATCCATCGCATTCTTCCATTCTCTATGATACCTAGAAGACATAGCTTCCTCATATGATTTAGGTTCAGTAGTTAACATGACTATATGATCATTGTCATTAGTCACAATATAATCTTTCATCCAAACAGGACGAGAACGCAAGCGGCCTAATCTATTAGTATCTCTATTATATTCTAAATTACTACTTTCAGAATCAACATTATTATTATCAATACAAGAACTTTCTTCATTGTCTCATTACAACATGATTAGAGTTTTGATTATTATTTACATTATCACTGGTCTACTAGTATCTTGTTCTGATTGTCTGTAAACATCTTGCCCTGATGAAATACAATCTAACTGTGAAGTAGTTGAATTATTAATTATATTATATTCTGAACAATTAAAGGATTTATAATGTTGTTATTTTCAGCATTACTTGACATACCAGAAACATTTTCCAAAAATATAACATTCCATGCTTTAATAAATTTACCAGGTTCTAAAGGATCACCCAATCTATAACCTTTAGAATGCTCACAATACCCAAGCATTATATATGCTTTTGATTTAAAATCTAACTTATTTCGGTACACATCTGGGATTAACGCATATGCTTTGCATCCAAAAACCTTTAAATGACTCAAGTCAACTTTTGATCCAGACCACTCTCTTCGGGTAAAGTATTTTCAAAGATGCTGTAGGGCAAACATTCTTAAATATACAGCAGTTAAGACAGCTTCCCCCCAGTATCGCTGGTCTAACCAGAATCATGTAACATACTACGAACCTTTTCCATAAGAGTACGGTTTAACCGTTCTGCAACCCCATTTGTTGGGGTGAATATGGGATTGTTGTTTCATGAATTATACCATTTTTAATAAAAAACATTTCTAAAGATTTGTTGCAATATTCCAAACCATTATCTGTCCTAACTCTCTAAATCTTTAAACCTGTCTGATTTTCAACCAAGTTTTTAAATTGGAGGAATTTTCAAGAATTTCTGTTTGATTTTTACTATACAGAAAATACACAAATGTTTTTCTAGAAATAGAAATCAGTTAAAGTTTAAAATATATTTCTTATTTCCCCAACTCGTACTGGCATAGGCCCACAAAGATCAGAATGTATTAATTCTAGTTTTTGGGAAGTATATCTAGATCTACCACTAGGGAAGGATACAATTTTTGCTGCCCTCAATGCATGGAATGCATGGTAACAATGAAGCTTCCTTAAAAATTGACACCTTTAGCAAAGGCCATCCGGAGTAAAACTAAACCTTTATAACTAAGATGTCTAATCTCTTATGCCATAATTCAATACAATTACCAGTAAGCCTATTTTCACCATTTTGAATGGACTGATTTTCATAATTATTTCCAGAACAAAGCATACTCAGATGAAAACTGTTGCTGATTGAGCTTATACAGACCATTGACATTAGATGCTGAAAAAATAGGATTTGCATTAACAATAACATCTTCTTAGCAAAAGCTTTACAACTTTGTTGTCAAAATTAAGACATATCCTTTTTGAGTAATCTTATTAACAGATACAAATTCGCGCAATGCCTGGTACATAGGAACATCACATACAGTTTTGTCAACATTATTATTTAGAAACACTTTTACCATTACCAATACCATTACTATACACGTCTTGATTATTTTGGCAACTTTAACTGTTTGCTAGAACAATTAGAAAAATTTACCCAACCAGTCCTTACGCCATGGTCATATGTTGTACTACAGCCAGAATCCACTAACCATTCATTTGGCTCACAAACACCTTCCATTTAGGCATGTTAGACATTGCTACAGTCGGCCTGAACAGTGTTGTCACAATGGTATCCATGTTTATTATTATCAACCTTTGGTTTTAATATGGGGCATTTTGGCCTAATGTGACCTTCTTTGTTGACAATGATGACAAATGATTTTTCTTTTAGACTTTGATATCATAGCAACCCCTAGTTTTGCTGCTCTTGTTTCCTAAAATCACCTTGTTCAATCGGTTAATGATTATGTCCGAAGAAAGTTTACACTGTGAACCTTCAATTGCCAAATCAATGGATCATATTCTTCAGGCAATCCAATTAATAACACTTCAGCTAACTCTTCATCTTCAACAGTACAGCCTATATCACGGTAATTGTTGTACAATATCTATTATGTGGGCTATATAGCTTTCCATTGATGAATGATTAGTAAGAGTGCTTTTAAATAAATCTCTTTTCAGTGCCAATCGTCGGTTAATGCCTTGATTTTCAAACGCATTTAATATGTTTCGCCAGGCTTCTTTGGCCGTGGTGGCATTTTTTACATAAGGATAAACATTAGTATGAACATTTAAACAAATTTTTGCAAGTGCACGCACGTCCTCATCAGAAGTATATTTATCCGTTGATATACAATGCCATAAGCCAACGTCGATCAAAAACATCTTCATTTGAAACTTCCAATTGGCATAGTTATTATTGCCTTCTAATTTTTGAATCAAATGTAAACTCTGAGGAAAAACTTTGTTTTCCGCCATACTGTGCACATTACATTAACATCGCCGCCAGAGCTCGAATTTGAGGAATATGGATCTTTGTCCATTATTAACAATTAAATTGTATTTACTTACAACTCACCGTAGTGGAAACACTTCTGGGCCCATTACCTATTAAGGTTATAGGCCTTAGAATTGAAAAATATTAATATTATAATCAAGTTTATTTCGACTGAACGAGAGATTTCGACAAACATTTAGAACAGACATTTTAATAATAAGAAGACAGTGTGACCAATCTAAAATAATGTAACCTTTTATCTTTATTTTTTTATGCATTTGAGTACTACCACATAATGTATTTCTCCAACATTACACTACTTTTCCAGCTATGTGGAATTTACTCTAATATGTTTTCGGAAGAAATAATCACAAAGAATAATGCATGTGTTTAAACAAAACAAAATTTAAACCGTAACCAAATATGAACAGAGGATTTTCAAAAATTCAGTAATCAGCAGTGATGCCGTTGCATAATAATTAAAGCCGCTAGCCGTGTTAAATAGCCGCTAGATTATTTATGGATACGAAATGTTGTTGAAATTATCTCAAAGTTTATTAGAAATACACGCACGTAATTCTCAGTTCTTGCAAATAAACCGAATGTAACAAAACCAAACCCTAAAGCAGAAAATAATAATATAAATTGCAGGAAGTACGTCGTTATAAGATACTCGCTTCGAAAGTAATTAACCAAAAGTTGAAAGGAAACTAGCTCCAACGAACCGACCTTATATATTTGTGTATTATATGGCTCCTTAGTAACATACCCTTTTTTATTTGCAATCCTCAAAGTCTTATACTTAATGGGTTCTAAGACTGTGCAACAATGTATTTAAACAATAGAATAAATTATTAATGACGTCTTACTGCGAGGAAATATAAAAGGATTAACGCGGACAAAGACTGTGAGTAATTAAGACTACCGTGAAGAGATTATATATAATTCAAATTCCAAAGGGTAATAAAACACAGGTAAAGAATTAATATCGATTCGAAAAATATGCAAAATTTGTTCCTCAAAAAGCCGCAAGAAGTCACTAAGCTTCTTATGTTTAAAAACAACGTCTGGAAAATTAATAAGTAGAATGCATAAACTATGCATCTAAAAGTTCTACTGTAATTTCGTATATTATATAAGTAGAGGAAAAAAGTGTTAATTTTTTGTAGTGGATTTTACTCATGTCAATTACACTTTCACTTAAGAATAATATTATAACAAACTTACCTCTATCTAAATGTAATTAAATACACCGGCGCGCAAACAAAAATGGTTGTGTACTTTGACCAGACTCATTCTATGTATTTTGATGCGTGAAATTCAAATCTGGGAGCAGTTTTGTTCTTAAACCCTCAAAATTTTGAGAGTACATCTCGTTTGGGCCAGTTTCCTATTATTTGTGTGGTACTTTACTTATAGTAACTGAACCGTCTTATTCATATAGAGTTAGAGTAGATTTGAACACTTCTTTATAGCTCTTAAATTAGCTGTTAAACTTACTCTTACTCCCAATGAATAAGAACATGAATTATTTATTTTAATTATTTAATTTTAATTTTGTTTATGGATATTATTTACTCTATGGGAGCCTAATCTAATTTACCACCGCTTCACAACATGTTGTGGCTTGAAGAGAAGAAGCGGCGCAAGAAACTCTTCAGCAAACATGCCTAGTTCTAAAAAATTTTTTATATAATATTAAAATGAGTGGAAGGATGTTGTGAAGCGGTGGTAAATTAGATTAGGCTCCCATAGAGTAAATAATATCCATAAACAAAATGAATTATTTAAATGAACAAGAACGTTGGAGTACAATTAGAATACTGATTTTGTTACCATGACGTGAAGGCAGAATACATAACTGTCTGTCAACAGAAGTTATTAATAATAACATCATACATATTCAATATTTATAGTTATTTCTTCAAGTTCCTTCTCTGATGATCTGATTTCCCCCATCCTTTTCCAAATTTCTTTACGTAAGCAAATTCTTTTTTAATTTACATAAATTTCCTCGTTTAATAGTATAATTAAAGTTGAACCCTGTTTTCTCTGAACAAAATACGTTGAATAAGTTATTCAAGATTTATTTTTGGCTCAACGCTAACCGCGGAAGCTATTGAAGAAAGAAATATTTTCTTGCTAATACCAGAATTTTTTCCGTTTAAAGTTCATTAAAATCGCTAGATTTAGCGACAGTCACTAGAACGGTAATACTGATGACAAGGTAGCACTAGTTAAAGTTGACATTCCATAGAATGAATCAGTGTCCTAACAGTCAGTACAATTATTTTTTCTTAGAGATTTTTTTGCGTTCTATTAGTAGGTAGGTATTGCAGTAGATGTCACTGTTCTCAAATTAATCACCAAATGAATGAATATAATATGTTTCTTTATACGCAGTTGTTTTAATACTTGTTTAAGAAATATTTGATATGTTTTTATGTTTTGCAAGCCATTTCAGCTAATAAATATATTTTAAAGTGTGTAAATTCTAGTCCTCACCTTTTTCAAATTATAAAGCTCTTTTTAACTTTAATTGATAAATTTTAGATGAATTGTCAATTTACCAAAACTTATTTCAAAGATGTCAATTATGTCAAAACCAAAATGACTTTCCGACTGATACAAGTTACATTCGTGAACATATGTACTTTGTTTGTGTTTTGATTATTTTTCGATAACTTTGTTTGATTCCTGGACTCCAAAGACTTCGCTTATCACGTTTACTAGTGTTCTGTGATCACGTTGGACTTACGCATGTACTCTGAACACCAATTTGCCTAACGATTTGTTTTCTGATGACTTGGATTATGGCTTCTTCTAAAAGAGGTTGTTGTGTGCCCAGATATGGTAAAACTTGTAAGTACATAATCTTAACGGCACCAGATTAGATGTGGATTCAAATGATGTTATGAAAATGTATGCCTTTGAATATATTAATAAAAGGAAACATAATAAATCACGCTACCGCCAAATTGTTGTTTTATTTACTAACAAATAAACATTTTTTGGAAAGGCTTTTGGGAATTGCAGGAGTTAAATTATAACTCCCGCAATTTCCAAAAGTCTAATATAAAAATCAAAATAACACTAGACCCCCTGGATGGTTTTTGCCGTTGAATAAAGCCGTATACCGATAGAGTGCGTTAGTATATATATTATGACTGTTGACTCTATACCAGTATATATAAAGTACTCTGTGAATGAATCCTTCCACAGTTTGGTTATAATCATTGTTAAAATTAAAGTTATTGACCTAGAATTGGAATCTTAAGCAAGCATAATAAGTAAATGATCTGTTTAGATGATTTTAGATTTTTTTAACACATAAAAATCAAACATTCGTAATCATCAAAAAACAAAATATAACCAAAAAGGTAAACAAATATTTAATAGGTATTGATTCTGCTATCTTGTTCTATAAGGCGCTGTCACTTTTTAACACATACTGCCAGTGTTGTCATTGGTAGGAATTTAAGCTGAACCCCCCCCCCCCCCTCTCGTTAGAGAGAATACTTATAGTTGTGTTCTGTGGTAATAACTTAGTATCCGTTTAAATTTTAACGGTTTAAAACGATTTGCTCTCGTAGGAGTGTTTGTGCTGTGAAATCTTTTTCAATTATTTTGTTTTATCCTGAAGGGTGAGTAATTATTGTGTAAATATGCTTTATGTATGTAATTTGAATGGGGTATAGATATACGGCATATTCATTTATTATGAACAGATTCGAACTTTTTAATATAGGTTAGACGCTTTCGTGGTATTTTTTTATAACCACACAAAGTTAATTTTATTTCTCAAGTAATAAATAAATGTGCCGTATATCTATACCGCATCCGGTAATTTTATCAAAAAGTGAACTTTAGATGCAATATTTATATTTTTTCATGAAGTACCTAACTGAATTCTCAATTTTATCAAACAAACAAGCAGATTGCTTTTACTGTAACAAAATAATACAAGATTAAGATTTCTTTGCTGAATTCAACTTATATTTTGGATGAAAACGTATAATAATTATATTCGTATATTAACGATATTTTTCAGCGCACGTTACGTCGAGTCATATTTTTTAAATATCACTATCTTTGAACAATGTTTTCTGAACATATCTAGGAACGAAGTTTGGTAAATATATAGTGTATCATCTATGGTAAATATGCATAAACGTGGAACCTGAAAATTACGTATTTTTTGTATTCAAGGAGTGCGTACCTATGGTTTGCTATGGTATTATATTAACGACATTAAAATCATTGGTAAGCCATCATTAAGGCAAAAAATTAGTAAACAATTCAATTAATTACGAAATACGTGCATTATATCGATAGTTATAGATATTTATAATAAAAACAGAATTACATTAATTTTGGGATTAGTCTGCAAATGTAACATATATGACATGATCAAAATAATAAATCATTATAAAATCAACTATTACGGCATTGCTAAAAAACCACAACATTTTGTAATTTGTAAGTAAAACCTGAGATTAAATATTAATATTAAGACTAAAGATGTGAACTCAGGAGTGATTGATTTAAAAGATGTATAATCTTTCAAAATTCGAAATCACTCTTTAAATCTTTGGTTTAGAAAATACATCTTTAACTCACTTTAAGATTGATTTTAGTCGCATGGAATGATGAAAACTAACAAATCAGATACTTAGATGCAGTATGAGATAATAGATACAGGATATTGTGTATTGAAATGAGATAACATGCGCACTCTAAGAAATACAATGATGATACACAGTAAATTAAACTCTCCGGCATTATTGTAAAGCTTAAAACCGGTCAACTGAATGAATGATGTCATTCTAACCCAAAGATTTAAAAGAGTGATTTAAATTTTTCAAGGAAAAAGATTTATAAATCACTGATCTCATTGGTGGTTTAGTTTGTGCATTGCTAATTAAGACAATGTTTTTGCTTCACTATGACATTGCTAAATGTCAGGCAAAGGAACTAAATCCATACAGCATGAATATTATTCAATCAAACTGACCATCTGCGAATGATAAAAATATGGCATTATGGATTTTTCCAATTTATTGTGATTAAGTCAATTATTATATTTTTGTAGTTTGTATACATAGTTACCGACAACATGCAATATCAATATTAGACAAACAAAATATAGGTGTGAGGGGTGTTCGAAGGTCATGACAAGAACAGTGGGTTAGGTTAGGTTATCTTTAGACCAATGCCCATAAGCCGAGCGAGTGAAGCAAGTGTGTGGCCTCAGCGGCCGGCGAGTAGCAGAACCGACTTTCAATTTGTTTAAATTATGAATGAATAAATCGGAGCCAGTTTCATTGGTCGCAACCTTTGCTAACATCGATATTGCGTGTTATCGTTAACTAAGTATACAAACTAGAAAAATATAATAATTATCTTATTCACAATAACATGAAAAAACTGAAATTCCGTATTTTCATGTTTAAATATTTGATTTTGAAACTAGTTTGATTGAATAATATTGATATTCTATGCTGTATGCATTTACTTCCTTTGCCTAATTGATCAAAGTGAAGTAAAAAGTTTCTCCATTAATGTTATTAATCTGAGTTGTACTTACAAATTTCAAAATATCTTGGTTTTTAGCAACAATACCCTTAACATTTAGGGGGATGAAGAATAGATGTTGTCTGATTCTCAGACCTACCCAATATGCACATAAAATTTCATGAGAATCGTTCAAGCCCTTTCGCAGGAGTTTCACTACAAATACTGTGACACAATAATTTTATATATTAGATATAACATTCATTTCAATATTTCGTTTCCGAAAATATCTATGTGTTTATGAACGATATTTGCATCCTTAAGAGTGGCATATCATCATGAATTCATAGATATCGATAAAATTATCTACATTCTAAAAGTTCGTTCGTTTCTTGTTATCTTTTAGATGTCGAACGAACAAGAAAAGATGCTGCAAAGCTACTATATGCTGGCTGACGACTCTGACGAGTCAAGTTCCGACTATGAGATTGAGGAGGATGACTGTACATCCTCAGACGACGCCGACCGTGTAGCATTCCAACCAGTGAGTACTGTAACATGAATTCTTGTCATTCTGTTTGCTCTCTCTTTAGTGAGAGCATACAGTCATAATCATAAATTACAGATATAATTTCTTGAAGTTGGTTTTAACTTATTAGTCAAATTAGACTAGCCAAGGTTACCAAAATCGCATGGAGCTGAAAATTTGCACTCTGATTTCCATTATAAATGAAATATGAAAAGTCCCCATGGATCTGACATTTGCAATAAAATTTATTCAAAGTCAAATTCCACAAATATGGTTTTTTTGCATTATCGGGATTATTATTTAGTGTATTAATTTCCATGTTTGTCCTAAATAGTCATAAGACTTAAATATTGCAAAAACGATTTTAATTTCTTGATAACCGAGTCCAGTCCCCCTTAAGAGAGCAGCAGCGCATTTGTAGCACCATTGGTGTTGCAAATGTCCATAGACAATGGTAACCCTTTCCATCAAGTGGGCCAGCTGCCTGTCTGCTGAACTCCTGCAATAAAAAAACTGACCATACCGGAACATTTGATGGTCTTGACTCTGTCTTGACAGTTTTGCATCACATTACAGTTCCATGCCGGAGCCTACTGTGTTGCGGATGGGGTACTACAACCTGGGTTCGAAGCTATGGCTGAAGAAGACTTTGCGTAAGTATATTATTATGATCTATAATTATAAGTATCATAAATTCTAAAAGATTTAATATATAAGGTACAAAACTATCAGGACTTTTGCTTACCAAAGTTTATTGTACAATTTCTTTTTTCATTATTGTAGTGCCAAGGAAGAAGTCGTAGCGCAGATGATTGGTGCACTATGTCTATTACTTAAGTTTGAACTTATTTCACCTTTTCAGGTTTTCAGTATGCCAAATGTATTTGAGGACTAATTTATTACTTGCAGTGGGTCTCAGCAGCCTGGGGCAAGTGACAGTACCAGCAGCTACGAGCCCGTGGCCAGTACCAGTAGGGAGGAGCCCGTCGCCAGTACCAGCAGGCACAGAGGACACAGTGAAGGCCACCGGGGAGGTATCCGCGGCTGTGGAGGCCGCGGAATTTCTTTAAGTAGTGGCAGCAGCGGTGAGAATGTAGGGGTAAAACGTTCTGCTTGGTCGCGCGGTGAGCCGTTAGTGGAGTGTTTCCCCACTGACGAAGATCTCCCTCGACCGTTGCGAGAGGAGATAATTAGATTAAACAATAAAGAACATAGTACCCCTCAGCGGAAAATGAAAGATGATAGTATGGAAGATAATGATGCAATAGATGACATTTATGCCAGTGTTAGTAGTGAGGAGTATGTTTGGAAGCCCATGGATGAATGGCATGGAGAGAAAGAAACGTTTTTGAATGCGGGATCTTCTGGGCCTACTAGGGTGTTTGAAGATGCGTATGATGCGTTTCGTTCCTTCTGGGACGACACGTTATTGCAACACATCGCAGACGAGACCAATAGGTACGCTCGGACGATCCAGAGTGATAGCTTTCAACAAGATTGGTTTCCTACCAATGCCCATGAAATTCTTATGCTTTTCGCATTTTGGATAGCGCTAGGCATTCACAATCTACCCTCCATTAAATCGTGCTATTCAAGTAAAAAAGTAGTATTACAGACTGATATTTTCCGATCGATGTTTTCCCAGAATAGGTACAGGGATCTAAACCGGGCCTTTCATCTTGGCAATGGGTCGCATGATGCAAATACCCGGCATAGTGTTTTAGCACCTATGGGACCCGTTTTGGATATGTTAAATTCAAAATTTAAGGAAAATTACCAGTTACAACAAGACATTTGCATAGACGATCAATTGACACTTTGTCAAGGTTCTCTTGAGTTCAGTAAATTTGCAGAATTAGGAATAAAGATGTACCAGCTTTCTGAATCTTCAACCGGCTATTTATGGTCATTTCTCGTGTACGCACGCCGTAAAGCGACCACCTCCATAGCTCCTTCGAGCTTTTCAACCGTAATCAAACTTGTGGAGCCTCTTTTGGATTTGGGTCACGTGTTATACTTGGACAATTGGTTCAATACGCCGACACTCGCGCGGTACCTTAAACGCAGGAAGACGGATTGTGTAGGAACACTCCGATTAAACCGTAGAAATGTGCCTGCCGTCATTCAGAAGGCCCCTATTTCTCGGGGTCAATTTTTAGCTCGGCAATGTGGAGATGTCATGGTATGCGGTTTCCATGACCATAGACCGGTAGCATGCATTTCCACATTTCACAGCGTGACACAAATACAAGGAAAGGACAAACCTGGACGACCTTCCCGTTATCGACTTAACTTAATTGATGATTACAATCATAACATGTATGGAGTTGATCGTTTAGATCAAATGATTGAACCCTATTTGATTGAAAGAAAAGATTCTGTCAAATGGAACAAGAAACTTTTTAAGCGCCTTCTGAATATTAGTATTCAGAACGCGAAAATTTTGCTCGAAAGATCTAGAGGCACAAAATCAGATATACTTTCGTTCCATGCGATGCTTGGGCAGTCTATCATAGACCGTCATCGTGGCGATATGCCGCAACGTAATCCTCAAAATACCCCTCACAGTCCTCATGTGTTTAGGGATCATTTCCCAGAAGGACGCCTATCAGAGCGTCATTTCATGAGGCGCATTCCGATTACAGAACAGATGCGCGATAGAAAAAATGATTCCACCAATTTGGGACGGCGGCAGTGCGTCTGGTGCACTGCCCATAATCGCAAAGCGAAGAAAACTGTTTACGAATGTGAGCAATGTGAAATGGCGCTCTGTTTGGAGCCGTGTTTTAAAGAATTCCATACTGTGCCTCTTTAGCCTTTCATTGTTTCTTCGTCCAATTGTCATGTTTGCTGGATGTAAGAATATTTCACCGCTGCTTGCCATGTTAATAAAAAAAAATATTCAGATTGTATAATATTGTAGGTATTGTATGTATCGTTTCCAATTTTCTTTTCTTTTTTCCTTGTTAGAGGCTAGTTTTCAATCATCAGATAAAAGTTATCAATCAAATACATTCAATTGTTTTGTTCCGGAAACTGACATTTTAATTTTCACACATTGGACTTTCATTTTGTCAATAATAACTTTTATGTGGCTATTGAGAAATGGGCCCTTAGTAATAACTCCTGACAGCCTCTGCGGTTGAGCGGGCTGAGTCTTTGCCGGCTTACTTCACTGCAAAGCAGAGGCTCCGGGTTCGATTCTGTATGGTAGATTTCGGAAACGAATTTTCCGTTATTTACTAAGGTCTGGGTGTCTGGGATCGGCTCTAGAGTCCATTGTATATTACCCATAACACGAGCATAACTTGTTTAATCTTTATTTATATGATAAATTATAAAGTAAGTAGTGTTTTATTGTTTTTTTGTTTGTGTTTCAGAGGCGTACTTCCCATGTTACCGGAAGAAGGAGAGACAAGATGTCATTGACGATCAAATCGCGCAGTTTGCGACGGTACTCTTCTTAGACAGTTCTTGGATTATATATACTATCTTTAGATATTGTCACTTACATTTCACTTTTTTTGTTTTAGATAAAGTCTTGTTCTTGGTCGATATACATACAGTAAAACAAGTTTTTAATTTATATAGAAAAAATTTGTTATAGGATTTCAATTTTATATTATTAACAGACATATGTTTGGTTAGAAAATTAAATACTATAAGACGAATTACATATAAGTGTAAGGAGAGTTTTAATATTAGTGGGTTTTGGATTTTTAGCTGGTAAGATATCATACAGGGATGTGGGGTAAAGGAAATGGTTAAAAAATATATAGTCGATAGAGCCTTCTTTTGTATTGCAATCACACAAGAAGATGAACAAGGGTACATGAATGGCCCAGTCGCAACCTGCCTATATAACGTTTATATTTTGCATAACATGTAAGGAATCTATGGAGATTTGTCGTAGTATTAATTCTTGTATTTTATTTAGTCATTATTGCGACGGTGACAATATTAAAAAAAAAAAGTTACAACTCCATTCATTCTCAGAAATGTAATTGTAATACTACTTCTATATGTATTTAAAAAAAAGAGATAAATAATTATGATGAAAAAAATATTTTTAGCTAGATGTGTTGCTGGGGAGTTTCTTGCCGCTTCTTCTCCTTTGAACAGCCATAACACATTGCGAAGCGGTGTACGTAGAATAGGAAGTAGATTTAAATTTTGACCTTCATAATGTTCCCCAGTAGAACTATTTTCAATAAAAACATTTGAATTTGAATTGAATTTTAATTTGAAAGTCACTAAGGTGAGCCTTTTTGTCATCATTGCCGAATTTATATAACCATAGTTTGATGGAGATCTCTGAAAAAATAATCCCTATTAATATAAACAATACGAGAGTAACTCTGTCTGTTTACTACATCGATTTGGCTGAAACTCTATATATGTGTTTGCGTTGCCGAAGATGAACATGGGATACTTTTTATCTGATGAAATTATATTTGTCTCTGTTTGGTATTCAATTGAATAGTTGTCGTTTTAACTAAACAAACATGAACTTTGTTTGATACGGAGGTAATACAACGCAAATGAGTGCACCTGAGAGGATATTAAAATACTAGTTATAATAGACTGCTTTTGTTTTCTTTTCAGAATTTTAGCTTTTACTCTACATAGTTAAATAAATTTAATACTTAGTCCATTTATACCATATAAAATACAATAAATTAAATATAGACAGAGGATATTTATATACAATTGAATACTTGACAGTCGAAGATAATTTGAAATAAATTCAATGAAATGAGGTGAATTTAAAGAAATGCCCAAAGCAAAGGTTAACGATCGGTTATCTATACATATAATAAAATTGTAGAGGTCAAATTTCTGTACAATGAAAAAAAATGCTAAAAACCGAGTCAGGGGGATGTCAGAAGTAAAATAGAACTTATTTTTGTTTGTCTGTCTGTTTGTACCGGCTAATCGCCGAAACGACTGGACCAATTTACATGAAATTTTGTATGATGGTAACTATCCCTGGTCAACATATAGGATACTTTTGATCCCGAAAAATTGAAGAGTTCCCGTGGGATAGTTAAAACGCTTTAATTACTTAAACAGCTGAGGGGGTGATGATGATGTGTGATGGTGATCAGATGATGGTTGTTTGGTTGTGGCCGTTGAATGGTGTACGGGTTAATGAAAGATATTTTGAATCTTACACTTTTAATCACACACTCTCAATGTTTAACAATACTGTTCAGAAGGATTTTTGTAAGAAGGCAAACAGCAAGCAAGCCTATGTTGAAAACTATGTTTTACATGAGCACGGATATCGTGCGGACGCGTTGAAGACGTGAGTTCTCCATTATATTCAATTACAATGTACTCTTTGACGCATAGATGATACACTATTGCTTTAACGTGAGTCGGACTCTAGCCGAGACCGAGATGTCCCGAAATGAACTTCGGTTCTCGACTGTTTCGCGCCCAGTGAATTGCCGGGAAAAATTGTGGGCGCGCTGTCATAAAACGCGATGTTTTGCTTGGCACAGATTAATATTGGTTTCGCGCTTGTTTCTTTGTTTGTTTGCTTGAACGCGCTAATCTCATGAACCGCTGGCCTGATTTGAAAAAAAAATCAGTGTTAGGTTATAGGTTATATACCATCACGCTAAGAGCAATAGGAGCGGAGCACCAATGAAGAATGTTTCAAAATCGCGGGGTTTTATTAACTTACTTTTTTTTACTATTCCACGCGAACGAAGTCGCGGGCAGAAGCTAGTATAGAATACAAACTGGAATGTGTTAGTATGTTCTTCGAGTAATTTTAACAAATCTCACGCGGCACCTTATATCGTATTATAAGTATAATGTACCCTTAGATTGTATAAACCTCTAGATAATGCATGAATTGCACAAAACGGATATTAAAAAGTGCACTAAATTTGGTCCACTTGTTCCCCACGCTTGTTAGTGTCGTTTCGACTACTTAACTGGTTGAAGCTCTCGCAAAAAAATCATTATGCTGTCCTGCGCTATTAAAATGTGTCGGAATTATTGAAGTGAAACCTAGAGGAGATCTTAAGATTTTTCTGTCACGAAAAAGCAATACGGCCGCGTGGAGGAGCAGCATGAATTTAGATTAGACGAGATGAGAGGCGGCATAATTTTAGAGTAGACTAAGGATGCAATTTTTGGTTCCGGATTGAATTCAGTTTTTTGTGTGGAGTTATACAAAGACATTGAAACTAAAATATATTATGTAGCAGATCACTGCCAACGGGGAGCGTGCCCAGAAGGCTGGCTGCATTACCATGCTGTACGGCAATACTTATTTGTTGTGCAAAATATGAGCCAGCCTTCTGATCACGGGTAGTGTCAAAGAGTTTGTTACATATGTCTTTAAACAAACTCTTTGCCGACGGACCCCACGGGCCTAATGTTTCAACCCCAAACGGCACAAATATGTAACCCCTTCCTAAGGCTCCATATTTGCGCCGTTTAACGTCTTCAGCTGAAGCGGCAGCGCTGCTAGCCCCTGACTAGGTCATTGGAAGATGTGACGGGGCCAGTGTGTCAACACAGGTCGCATCCCACACTAGCGGCCGCCCCATCTTCCAAGGGACGAGTGACATTCCGTCTGGTCTCTTGCCATCGTCACGCATCAGGCCATTCGGTTCTAGAATGGCCGGTACGCCAACGCTGACAAGAGCTCGGCGGATGATGTCGTTGAGGCTAGCATGACGAGATCTTCTTCCTGCGCTTTTTAAACATGACAACCCGTGGTGTCCAAATCGGTCTACCGTAACTCCACATTGACAGTGATGTGGTACGCAACATGGTGCCCCCAGGCGTAAACTTGCGGCTAATCGGAATGTGGTGTTGTCCAGAAGTGTGCTATTATAAAATGACGGGTGTGCTTGTAACCACTGTCCAGACTCCCAGTTAGCGACGGCTAAGAGGCGGGCGCGCTCTGCTGAACTGATACACGTTTGTAGAAGATTATCCCGCGTAAGTTCGCAGAGTGGCCCATCCCAAGCATGCTGTGAAGTAAGGACAGTAGGTACGTTGACGTTAGGGCAAGCCATTGACCATACTCTTCTGGCATCGGTTAAATAGGGAATTTCGAACTGCAAATTGGTCTTTTGTAAAATTTTGATTACTAAATCACTCGTACTGTAAGCCGATGACAGAAAAGCTGGCAGAGCGACACTGGAGATTTTGCAGACGCCGAGGCCACCCATTCTCACAGGCAGAGAACACTGTGACCATGCTCGGTCATCCATTTCTAAATTTATGATGGATATGAGGGTATCCCTCACGATGTTGTCCAACGTTTGTAAAAGAGAGGTTTGTTTCCAGAGTTGGCAACATCGGAGGGCGTATGTAAATTTGGGCACGAAAAGACAGTATCGGATAATAGTGTAGGCCATATGTGTATTAATTTGGAGTAAACGATCTGAACTTTCACGAAAATTTTTAATATTTTCTTCGACGTTGTTAGGTATTGACTCGTCGAAGATTGGGGCACCTAGGAGGTGAAGTGAAGAATTGTTTACTAATTTTATGCCCGGTGCTATTGTATTCAGTCTAGAGATTATTTCAGGCTTACGTTCTGTGTTGCGGAGATAATATTCGCATTTGTTTAAATTTATTTCAAGTCCTATGGTTTTAAGTTCTTTTTTTATAATGGTCAAATCTTCCAAAACGTCGTTTACTTCACCTCCTAAAGTGCCATCATCTAGATACCATACATTAAATTTGGATTTCAGACGTGTAATGATGGGATGAATTGCTAAACTAAAAATGGCCGGTCCTAACGGATCGCCTTGCTGGCATCCTGTTTTTGAATAAAGTACGTTATCTTGAAATATTAATTTTGAATTTTGACTGTAGCATTGCCAAAGAAAATGGTAACAATCGGGAATTTGGTCTTTAATTTGTGAGAGCAAGGCAGATCGATCAAGTGAATTGAAGGCGTTCTTAACATCCACCTTCAGTACTAAATCTCCACCATTGTGTTGGAGGAATGTGGGCAAAGCGTGGACAGCCGCCTCGCAACCCCCCCGCGAACCAAAACCCAGCTGGTTGGGATGAAAGTATAATTTTAAGTCTTCAGCTTTTTTCTTACAACAACACTTAGCCGCCAGGCGGCGGTAGACCGTGCCTACTGCGATCGGTCTTATTCCTCCATCCTTTTTCTTCAGAGCGCAAAGATTGGCACCATAAAGGATGTCAGTGATTTCATTTACAACCTTCCCTGATAGCATAAAATTAACCAATGCTGTCAGATTCCTCAAAAGTGACTCACCGGCCTCGCCGCATCCTACTCCTATTAAGTCCTTGAGGTGCTGGGGCGTCAAGCCGTCAAGTCCCCCGGCGGAGCCACTTTGGAAGGATCCAACGGCATTCCTGACATCTTCTATAGTAACAACCAGTACGCCCTCTGAGTCTGGTGGAGACGGCAATACGGTTTCCGGCGATGAAGGTGGATGTTTGTCGCGCAGGGCAGTTAGCGTATCTGCAGAGTTTGGCGCTACTGCATCGGTCGAAAATAATAAACGAGCTGCACCTCTAATGTCCCCGTCACTAATTTTGTTTTCTACAATATGAAATATAGCCGGATTGTTACGGAGACGATTTGAGGAGCAGCTTTGAGGGTTATTAACACAGAAAGTTTGGGAGTTATTATTATCCAAAATAGAACAATTATTTTTAATTTTTTGTGTTAGTGATATTTTTTTATCTTGATCTTTATTTATGTGGAATATATAATAAGGAAACATTAAAAGTTGCTCTCAGCTTATTACGGAATTTTGAGTCAAAACGGTTTGAATTAATTTTTATAAAGTACAGCATGCCGAAATTCTTGCACCACGAGGGATTCGTTTTAATACTGGATTATTTTTCTTTAATTTTGATAGTTGATTCCAAAAAGGTTCTTTATTAGCTTGAGGGTTTGGTGGAGTACTTGTGTTCGGTTGAAAGACCACAGGGGCCGAGTTAGTATATACGATTTTGTGTTTTTTACCACAGTGAATTTTGAGGCCTCGATGTCCTTTAAAAAAGCGTGACTGGGAGCAGTGAGGACATTGGATGTCGTCCTGCGATGCAGTAGGCCCATTCTCTGCAGACTGTGAACTCATTTGATTTGCCTGAGGGTACCAGTCCTTTATTTAATACAAGAAAATTGTTATAAAATACATTTAAATGTTACAAAAAGGCTAATTATAACTAATAATATAACTTACGGGCTTACACATATAATTTCACAATTATTCGCTATTATAATAGGTAGGTACTTATAAATATAGTTGTCCAAAAAAAAACAAATTTAAAATATAAACTAATAATATAACTTATGGACTTACAAAATTGACTAAATAGATCTAAATCTAATTATATATACAATTTCACAAATAACAATATATAATAGGTATTTATAAATATTATAATCTAAAAAAAAAACCTTGTTTATAATAATTTTGATATTATGTTCTAAAGTAGTAGGTAAAATCTATTTTGATATTGATGTCGTTGTGCGTATAGAGTCGTTAATAGCCAAAGTTACTTGAAAGGTGTTTAAATCCAAATACAGAAAGCTATTATCCAGAGGTGATTTGCCAAGGGTCACTTATTACTTTTGTCACCAAAACATTCTAATAATTATATAATTGCGCCGGTAGTTAAATATTTCTTACAGATCATTGGCTGGTTATTGGTTTCAATTACGGAATTCAGGTAGTAGATCAAGGGTTTGTTTGCAAATCCAACGGCATCCAATGTACGGCTCAATCTTGCCGGATAGTCATTGTCAATGGTAGAAATATTGGCCAGGCTGCATGTGCAAATTTATGCTGGTTGCTCACTATTAATTTTATATAACAGATTGTACGTTTAAATATGTTTAAAATATATAATATGGAAATTATTTCGAGTTTTTATTTGACACGTTTTCACCTTGACAACCAACCACTGATTGTTGTTTTTTTGTTTGATAATATAAAATGCGTTTAAATAAAAATGCATTCATTAAAATGTACCTAACTTAACCAAATCATAATTTGCAGTTAACCTACGAAAATCGAAAAATCGAAATGCGTGCTGGAACCATATATATATAACATGTCATATGATCTAAGACTGGGACACATAGTAGAAGTGAAATTTCAACGGACAACTGGTCAAACGAATCACAACAAAATTTTAACTTGAAGATTTACGGGCAGTTTTCAAATTGGTACAAGTACATTAGCAGTCTGCCCGTAAAACTTCAAGCTAAAATTTTGTTGTGATTAGTTTTGCCACTTAATCCTTTGTCCACTTGTCCGTTGAAGTTTCACTTCTGCTATGTATCCCAGGCACATTTCGACTTTTAAAGAGGAAAGAACAGATGTCATCGGTTCATCGGAAAGATTAACACTTTTCTCATAATGTCGTCAAATCGAATGGATTGATGTTGTCAGGTGATAAATGGGAGCTTGTTTTTAAAATTTGGGTAGGTTTTGTTATGATTTTTTAAGTGAAAATTCTTTAGAAACGTGACTCGATGAAAGGAAAAACTATTAAACTTAAAAATCAATAGGACTAAGCCTGCGAGAGAATACATTATATTTAATAATTTAAACACTATTCTCCTACAGATAGTTTTTTTTTTTATCAAAACAACAAAATGATTACAGCTCTTTGATTTAATCGTTTCAGTTGAGTTAATGATTGTGACGCCGGCAACCAAGTGGAACATTGGAAAGGGAAAAAAGTCTAGTGGAACGTAGCCAAATTGATTATTGTTTGACATTATCGCGCGAGCAGTTACTCGCTACACAGGGCCGATTTACCTAAGTGCCGCCTTGAAGTTATCTATGTACTGTAAAATAGATTTCAAAACGTAAATATCCAATGAGAATTTGATTTAAGTTTTGGCATGAAACCAATAGCTTCGCAATTGTTGAGTATCCTTGATTTTTATAACAGAAAGTTGATTTTCTAACTGACATTCCATATTTTGCCGCCCTCGAAAGTTTCACTGCCTTGGGCACTAGCGCACTAGCCCCTATAATAAATCTATCACTGCCGCTGCCATATACATTAGACGCGTTCCTTTTGTATCTCACGAGGCCTAAAATGCTCCGACTGCTGTTCCACATGACGACCACGGTCGTTATGGTCGTGGCGAAAACGTCACTAATGACGTCATGATTTCCGCTCACGCAGCGCTCACAATTCAACCCATATCAAGAGGTGGGTCGAAGGAAGCGTTGACTACAGAACATTCATTTTTTCTATCGATTGACATTGAAAAAGGCGCGAATTTCAGATCAACCAGTGACATTCGTGTATTTCATTGTTTGTGACATTTTTTTTATGTTTATGGCTTGGCAACTGGGCCTTGAAGCCAGATCGTTTGTGACATCAACGTCCCATAATCCGTTCCACCAGTGTTTATGATTGTAAAGTTCGCAAGCAAGTGGAACAGGAGAAATTGCGGTGGTGATCGTGGTCGTTGCGAGCCAGACGTTGGTCAGACCATATCTATGTTAGCTAAAGCAAAAATATGAATAAAATGAGCTTTTTTAAAAAGGATTTTAAATACAAGCTTTTGAGATCCTGGATATCATGTAGCAGCAGAGTGCTAGTCAAGACAAGTAAAACGAGCCCAAACACGATGGATCTACTTGCTTAGTACAGGAGTTCCTATGGTAACCTTCGGACTCCATCATCAAATCAACTCCTTGGTACCATATTAATGCATTGTCACGCGATATACTACAAATACTTACATACATACTTACATACAACTTCCATACAACTTACATACATACTTATATACATACATACATAGGTAGCTTGTAAAATATTGACATTTGTTGTTGTTGTCAAGTTGTCATTATCATGTTGTGACTGTGTTGCTCTGTGTTGTCATGTCAGATTCATAACCTAAAAAACTCATGTGAACTTGTTGTAATATATCGTGTTTTGAACTATTTTAAACTTATTAAATTGCTAAATATTCATTGTTTGGTGGATTGTATATTTTAAGTGTTTATCTAATATACCTCGAAAATGGCGGAACAAGTAAATCAACGCATCGAGGAGATGCTCAATGAGTTAGAACAGATGAGAAGAACTGAACTTTTTGATGATGAAGAAATAAAGTTATTATTTATATATATTTTTAATTATATAATTTATATAACAGTTTTCTTATAGCCGCCTTACTATTATCTAACCTAAATATATCTTCCAGAGAAATATCACGTAAGCGCAAAGAGTTTGAATATCATATACAAAGAAGAGTTAAACATAAAGAAGACTACATCCAATATATAGCATACGAACTTGCTTTACTTGAGGATATTTCTATAAGAAGAAAACAAGCAAAACTAAGTGAGAAAAAGAATGTGATAGAAATAGCGATAGCGCGACGATTGAACAAACTGTTTAAGCAGTTCATATATAGATTTCAGAATGAAATTGAAGTATACTTTGAGTATATTAGGTTTTGTAGGGCAGTGGGTTTCGAGCAGGCTATTTCCGGGATCCTTGGACAAATGTTGCAGGTGAATAATACTTAATTTAATTATTCATTTTGATGTGTTAAAGTAATTTGATTTAATTACTATACTATATATTATGAATTAGTGTATAGACACTAATAAGTTATTTAATTTTATTCTACAAAATGAATTATAGCAATGAATGTGTCTGTTGGCACTTAGAAACTATCTGTTAGGGCACATTCATATGTTCATGTGACCTAAACGTCACTTGTGAATTGTTTTTATTGTTCACTATACACTACAGTGCATTACACCAAACTTATATGATTTAGTTCTTTTAAATATTTATGTATGATCAAATTTCCATATAATTCGGTATATATTTTCAATAGTAGAGATGTTATAGGCTACTTGTTTATCTGGAAAGAGTTCATTTCATTTGCATGATTTAAAGTTTAAAATCAGAAATTATATAAACATATCACAAAATTTGGTTTATATACCGAGGGTCAAAGAAAGAAAGAATATATGATTTTTTAGTACCTTAAAAAATATTTTTCATTTGTTCAGAAATGTTTGTTTATAAGTGAAAATATCTTTATTGGCAATGAGTTTATTTAAAGACATGTAAAACACTGATGGAGAGGCTGATTTGTTTAACACAAATTATGAACCAGTCTTGTCATTCCTTCCACATTAGCATTATCATATAGGGTGGCAAATATAGCTAGTCTTTTAGGCAAGTTTCCCTTTGATAGTGATCTGCTACATAATGTATAACTCAAGATTTAATTAATTTCTACTTAGTGAAAACTTATTTTCTTTCACCTCCTTTCAATTATTTGGGGTTGACACAATGTCTTTTCCTTCCATACTCCTCTGTTCTAGCAGTGGCATACATCTTCTGTAACTCCACAAATCATCATGTCATTAAGTCATGTCTTCACACAATCCATCCATCTCTTTAAACCTTTAAATCTGTATTAAAAATATTCCAGTTTAACATTCCTTTTATCAAGTGACTTGTTTGTTCTTGTAATGTCAAACATCCATCTCAGTGTTCTTACCTGAGCTGAGTGGAGACTTGGTCTACTACTTTAGTGTTTCAGTGAAAACAGAATTATGTCTTGTTATATTTCAGATTCATGGAGACAAACCCAAAGTGTGGCAGATGGCCAGCAAGTGGGAGAGTGAAGAGCAAAACAACTTGAATAATGCAAGAAATTTCTTGTTGAAAGGGATTCAAAGGCATCCAGAGTCAGAAGTATTGTTCTTGGAATTATTTAATATTGAACTGATGGAGCTAGTGTTTAATGCCGAGTCTGAGGAAGACAAGGTATGAGAATATATAGACAAATTCTTTTAATATGAAAAGGAAAGTTCAAGGTGCTCTGTCTAAGACACCCAAAGATCAAATAATAATTATAGCCCATAAATACACATACATACACATAAATGTCCCACTCAAATTAATATGTAATTTAATCACATAGGATGAACTTGAACTATCTGCTGCATACTGAGAAAACATGAAAATACTTTCTACCAAATTAATAAGCTTTTCTTTGCTGCTCCACTCTTCTAAGTTTTGTATAAGTAACTTAGACTTTTGTAAATATAAATATTCAATGTTCATTGAAATTGAAGGAATTGGTCTAAGAGCCAGTGAACAGCTACCTGTATGTATTTCACCAGACCTGAGGTTTTGTACATTGACACTCCTACAAAAATATTAATTTCTGTAAATACAGTGATAAAGTAAATTGCAAGTAAATTGTATTGATGTAAAACAGCGAACGGAAAACATAATTATACATCTGTCCGGCTAGTAGCTAAGATTTTATTATTTATTGATGTGTGTACGCAATGTAGATGTTTGCCGTGATCAATATACGTTTTTAGGACTATAATAAATAAAGTATATCAATGGCAGACATGGTCAAATGGATTTAAAATTCGTCAAAAATCGATACCTGTCTTACCCCAGCACTCGTCGCATCCACCACTTTGAGTTTAGTGAGTCCCCGTACCATGCATGGCAGGTATAGAGGCCTCAATATACAAAACCTCGGGTCTGGTCAAATACATACAGGTAGCCATTCACTGGCTCTTAAACCAAATTGTTACTAGATTACATTAGTGTTTATCCTTATACACTTAGGGTAAATTAACTCTATTTTCTCAATCATTGTGTGCCCATAACATATAACTCATTTACTAATGATATTGTTTTTATAGGAAAAACAAGTCAAAAGAGCTGATATTGTGTGGCGTAATGGTATAAAGAACATTGATACAGTATCATTCTTAATCAAGTTGTATGACATGTGCTTGAAGTATGAGGTGGCTGATCCCATAAACAGTGACATTAAATCTGAAATATGGTCCAGAAGGGATAATAAGGATGTTTGGTCTTACATTGCCTCAAAGGAATTGGAGGTGAGAAGCTTCACTACCATGTATCACTATAACAACATTATTTGTTAGTGTATTGTATTGGCACCAAAAAAAATGTAGACAACAGTAGCTCTTCTAGCTATATTTCTCTATCCCACAGAAACTGTATTGGCCATATGTAATGGATCATATAATAATATGAGTTATTTCTATGTGCATCTCCTTTACACCTTTACAGTTCCAAGTATGTTATCTTATCTCTCCTTATCTCAAAATATTTCAATTAAAAATGCCGCGCCACCTGGTGGACTAGTGCACACCATCCTCGTTGCTACCCTTAACAAGTGCTGTGCAAATTATTGTGCCTCCTGGCTCATCATCAGCATCAAGAAAGAATGATTTGGCGAGCCCTACCATATTGATGCCAATGCCACAGGACCATTTTCAAAAACAGCGCATAACTAGAAACAAGATTAATAAAGACAAAAAGTGTCCTAATCCTTGACCCAAGATATAAACTAGCTGTGTGTGAAGTTTTATTGAAAATGAAACTATTTATTTCAAAATGGGATTTTATAGATGACTTTTTCAAAATCATAAGTTTACCAACGCTTCCAAAGCAATTTTAGTTACTGTTAAAGGAGAAGAAGCGAAATTCATTGAGTAGTTTTCACATAATTCTCTAACAGATGGAAATTCTAAAAATTGCATTTTTGGAATCTGTTGGTCCAAATTAGTGCCCCTGATTATTTTCTTATTTTTAAATGCATACACGAACTCGACCTCTATACACGTTTTATTATTATTATATATTTCTTTTAATAATGCTTATATTTATTATAAATGCTATTTGTATTATCATGTTCTTATATTTTCAGGGTTGTCATTGGCCGGAGATTGAACAATATTTAGAAGAAAACAGCTTTCCTAAAGAAGTTAATAATTTTATATGTGTGTATGAGGAAGCTTTACAACAGGTATTTTCATTTATTTTACTAGGGTTTTTCTGATATAAGAGATCCCAGAGTTGTCAATTATGTATTACCTTTAAACTTGCTTTAGTTGAGAATAATATAAGTATGTCTGTAGGTTTAATTTTAATTACAAATAGATCAATTTTAAAGCCATTCTATCTTTGGAGGCTTTGAATATTGACAAGAAGAAGTATACACAATGTGAGAAGTTTTCATACCTAATGTATATCTTAATATATATAAATCTCCTGTCACGATGTTTGTCCGCGATGGACTCCTAAACTACTCAACTGATTTTAATCAAATTTGCACACCGTGTGCAGTTTGATCCAACTTGAAAGATAGGATAGTTTTTATACCGTTGGAACCGGCAGGTGGCGCTGATATCGGGTTCTAGAATCCTCTTAACAACGGGGAGCGATTTTGTTTTTGTGTGTTTGAGTGGGTCCCCGGATGGTTTAAATCCACAATTGGAACCGGTAGGTGGCGCTGGGATCGGGTCGTATTTTTTCAGAGCAGGACAACGTCTGCTGGGGCCGCTAGTATATTATAAATTGTTATTTGCTATGTGCTAACAGTGAAGGAAAACATTGATGGAACTTACATATTTGATATAAACAATGTGTTAAATCCACTTTGGACACTCCTGGCTCCCTATAGTTGTATGTATGACATAAATAAAAGTAGCCTTTATTGCTGAAAAAACAAAAAAATCTTAATCTGCTATTTGGTATCTAGTTTTGCTTCTTTCTCAGCTTGACCTTCGACAAAGGCGCGTTCCCACTTTGTTGTGACCACAGATAATCGTAGTTTTAAGTGTCGTGGCTTATATGTTTAAATGAAGGTGTTCACATATAGAACACACGATTTACTGGCGTCTATGACATTTTTTGCAGTGACGACAGATAGTCATGACAGTGGGAACAACTAGCATGACAGTCGTAAAACGACAAAAGATCGTTACGACTAAATCGTGAAGGCAAATCGCAGCCACGATAAATCGTTTCGTCGTTTACACGTGTTTTCCCTTCCCCCTCGCCAATGATGTGTAAACGATAAAGCGACTGCCGTGAAACGACATAATGTCATCGCGGTTCAATGGGAATAGCTAGATACGATAAACGGTAAAAAATTTTGACGACAAATAATCGGTATAATGGGAACACCTAGTGACGATAGTCGTCCAACGATAAATTAATCGTTACGACATAGTGGGAACGCGCTCTCAAGATATTTGCTGCCTATTTTTCCCTGTCTTTGCAGGTTCTGGACCACGAAGTCCTTGCTGTTTGTTTAAAATTGTCCTCGCACCACTTGTATTATCTTCCTCTTTGCCTTTTACCGTCTCTGGGGTACCACTCCGTTATTTTACGTGTCCCTTTGTTTTTATTGTCTCTCATTATATGTCTGTACTAGCCGTTCCCGCCCGCTTCGCCTGGCGAATGACATTATAGAATTTTTAAAAACGGATCACGGTTTGTTATAAGTGAAAATCATGTTGTTTCTAACATGGAGGTTATGTTAAATCATGTTCCTCTTTTATGAGCTAGAAAACAAATGAACCAAGGATAAATGCCTGTCTTTTGTTTTATGGGAGCAAATAAATTAATAAACAAACAAATTGAGAAAACATGGCAAAGGGCTTATAGAATTTGAAAAATATATAGCCTATCTACGATTAATTCCGCGTCGAATGGTTGTGGTTTCATGCTGATCGGTCCAGTAGTTTTCGAGTTTACCTCGGACAAAGAAAACAAACTTTGCTTATATATATATATAGATGACATAGCTCCCCTCTAAAGATTGGAGACACGAGTAGATAGGGCATTGGGACATTGATGGGCTGGTACTGTAATGTTTTTAAAAGTTCTCAATATCCCTACTAATATTTTAAATGTGTTTGTTACGCTGTCATGCGAAAACTACTCAACCGATCATCATGAAACTTTATACACATAATCTTGGAGGTATTAGAAGTAACATAGGATACATTTTATGAAAAAAAAACCACGCGGACGAGGTCGCGGGTAGAAGCTAGTAATTTATAGTTGTGTTGTATATCAGTTTCCAGATGAGAAACTATGCACAAAGTACATCCATGAGTTACTCGGTGTGAGTGAAAATATTTGCACAGATTATCAAAAGATACGAGCTGTCAAACATGCTTGGATGTACGGACATGAAAATGGATTGTTGACAGATGACATGTACGCTTTTGGGATCCAAATGTTGATATTGGATAATGAAAAATCCAATGAAGAATTAAATGAGGTAAGTATATTAAACAATGTAGTAGTGTGTAAGTAAAGTAATGCTTAGAATAATAACTAAGCTAAAACTTTCTGAACTGCTTTTGCTTATGATATTAAAAGTGCGTGGGAAAGAGAGAGCTTGCTCTCTGTCTCCAACTAATATGTGGATTGAAAAATATTAATTCAAAGGCAACATTTATTGCAATTAAACTTAAAATAATACTTTTCAGATATCTTTCAGCAAACTCTCTTATCAAATGATTAACTATTATATTAAACATATATATATATATTTGTTTGAATAATTTAATTTTCGATTAATAATGCAGAATGTGCAAATATGTAAATTGATGTTATTTACATATAAAATAAATTTACATAAAACAAAGTCATTTATAAGCCTTGAAAATATTTTCATTAGATGCATTGCAGTTATTCGAGCCTATAGTAGGATTATTTTCTCCGTGCAGTTTGGGTCATAAATCAAACTCGGCCTCAGCCCGGCTAGGGCGATGAGCATGTTGCGCGGGCGCAACGCCATTAGCGATATAAACTCATTCTTATCAAAGAAAGATTATCATTCTTATAAAAATCATTACTATCTTTTTTGCTGTTAATTTTAAACTTAGATATAAGTATTTATATTTATTTTTAATATAACTTGTTACATTCTAAACTTTTGTACTTAGAGTTTTTTAATACATAGATACCTAATTAATACTTTATTTTAAATCATTATTATTCTTATTTTAATAAATATGTGTTTTATCTATTTTTTTTCTTTCATTTATATCACTAACCCACAAAATGACAAAACTAAATACACTATCGATAACGCTAACCGATAACAATAATGCGTATCACTATGCCTGCCCATAAGGCCCGTGAGTGAAAGAGAGAGCGAATTACTCGCTACACCGCTCCGATTATTTATAACCCAAACTGCACGGAGAAAATAATTCTACTATAGATGGCATTGTAATAATTTTTTGAAAGATAGAGTTATAAAATTTGACTATGAAGACTGGTATGTGAAATGTTTTACAATCACTAGAAATCTCAACTTAGCATATTAATTACACTTTTCCTTTATAGATCTTAGATGTCGCTTCAAAAAGGAATCCACAATATCGAAGTGTGTGGGAGGAGAAACTTTTATTAAACAAATCCAATGAGAAGAAAATGATAGCTATACTACAAGATGCAACGAGATCATTAAAAGCCACTGATGCTTTACATCTTTATAATTTGGTTTTGGATAATGTAGAATCAAATGAAACGGTAAAGTTTTAATAGAACTACGGTTCAAGAATGTGCAGTAGACATACTAAGGCTGGTGTGCACCGAAATTTAACCGACGGTTAACCAAAAATAATCACTGTTTTTCCATACATTTTTGGCAATTATTTTATTTTACCAGCCTTAGTTTGTCTAAAGCTGGTTTTCTACTCTCTTACTGTTTATTTCTTTAGCTTACCATAAGTAGAAAATTGGGAATTTTCACTTTTTTTCAATCTAGCTGTTTCAAAAACCATTTCGAGGAATAGTGTCCCAATCATTTCTGTCTAGTTAAAATTCCAAAAAACGTACGATCTTCTTGTATTTTGTAAGAAATGTGTTTGACCTTTATTTGACCTTACTAAATCCAATGAGGTGGGCCGTCTGCCCGTTTGCCTGCTTCAGGTGTAAAAAAATTCTAGTTGTACATTATTTGATTTAAGTTCTGTAGCATGGATTTTTCCCTAAAGATCACTTTAAAAAATTTACGATAACTATAGAAAATAATGATGGCGGAACACGAAAAATTATAAGCCTAGCGACAAAAAACACTAAAATGATCACGATACGTAATGAGTTATGACAGCGACATTTAAATATTAGTAGCACAGATTACTATGATTAGTAAGTTTTATTATTTTTGTTTTCTAGGCAAAGAAATCAATGTAAAACAAGGGACAACCAACCTTATGACGTTATCGAAGAAATTATTTTAAAATCGTAGTGGAAAAAAACTGACTGACTTAAAATACAAAAATATTCAAATTAGTATCTTAAAATACCCTATTTTATGTAATCAAAATATAAAATCAGAAGGTATTTTTTGTGAACAATCCCCGTTGTAATAATTAGTAAGGCAATAAATAAGACATGGTAGTATAGTTTAGCACACTCACAGCTCCAAATTAAAGGGTTTGAATGCTGGCCTGAAAATATGCTCCATTTAGGCAAGTTTCTAACCCAATGTGCATATTGTTACAATTACCATATGCTAAAGGTGAAGGAAACTGTGATAAATCCCGCGTGAAGAGAACAAATTTGTCAAACTTGCCAATTTGCCTTGAGCAAGTGTGGCATATATTGTCTGTTATTATATTGTTATGAGTTTCAAGACTTGAATTAAAATGCCATGTGAATTACTATACAGTTTATTTGAACTATACAAACATATATAACACAGGTACAAATATAACCGAACACAACAAGTCTAAATGTAATGTACAATTCAATAACACGAGCAAAGTCCGATACTAAATAGATTACCGAACGTAGTACACATGTCTTGCTTCGCTTGTGGTTATCGCTCGACTGCCCCGTCCACCAATCGAGGCATTGCTTTATACTGCAGGGATGCAATGTCTGCTCGGCCGCGTGGACCGAATTTCCTCGAAACATACCTGGCTAATGACTGCCATAAAGATTACAATACACAATGGGCCGTTTTGATAATTACAAATTTTAAACACAAAGTGAACAAAAGAAGTGCGGAAAAGTAATAAAATATGTTTCTACAGGGCTGCAGGTGTGAATTTATCTTTGTCGGCACCAAGTCGTAAAAATATAAATGTAGGCTCGAACTCAACAGTGGGATGTTGTATTATATTATTGTATTATAAGGCAAATGAATTGACAATAAGATACAGATACAAGCATAAGGAGTACACAATAAGTTCTTCTAAAAATGGAGAGGCTTAAGCCTATTTGTGTGCGATGAACAGAACCTTTTCATTCATTACAACCTCATTTCATTACTACATAAAATTGTCATAAATCACTAGCCTTACATACAGCTAACATAAAATATTACATACAAATAAAAACTTGAGAGGTGTCAAGGGACACCCGGATGGAACGAAGTTCCTTTCGATTAATTAGTGAAGGAATTGTAATAAAAAAAATTTTTTAGTTGTAATATTTTTTTCGTTACAACTTTTGGTCTTAATTTTTTCCGTCAAGCCCCCTTTCGCAACGCGCGATAAGGAACTTCGTTCCAATATATATAAATTAAGTACATAAAGGCTTTTAATCATAACATATACATACTGGAATCGCAACAGACTTTAAATTTAATATATTAACAAAATACTATTAACGCTACTTTTACGAGTGGATATTATTTATTTTATACTTTGTAACTTTTATGTTCCAGTTGAAAAGTCTACACAAGAAATTTCAAAGCTGCGAAAACTCTGTCCTATTAGAAGTGAAACCGAAACTTTTACAACAAATGTTCAAACATAATGGTTTGAAAGCTGCCAGAGATTTGTATGAAGACCTTATTAAGACACCTCCACCACAAATAGAAGTTCACAAGATCATGATTGATATTGAAAAGTCTCAAGAGAAAATAAATGCGAAGAATATAAGGAAATGTTTTGAATGCGCTGTTAACCATCATGGTAGCGATAATGTGGATATCTGGATGGATTACATGAAGTTTGAAATTGAAAATGGTAATGCGCAAGTGAGTCCTTTGGTCTACAGGAGGGCCATTGGCATGCTGAAGAAAGAGTTAGTTGATGAGTTTATCAAAGCTCAGGCTATGGCTAAAATAAAGTGATTGATTGCTTATTTGAGTTTTTTTATTACTAATTCTTAGTATGTGGTATTGCTCCTATAAATTTGGATGCTGTCTTTCAGGGAACTATATCATGTGCAAAGAAAATGTCAATTAGTTTGTATTAAGGGCCTAACATTAAAAAAGAACTTAAAAATTGTCATTTTTATGATTCAATTAAATGATATATCTATATTTTTTTTAAAGCCTGATGAACGCAAAACAGGTAGACAGCCCACCTGATGGAAAGTGGTTACAGTCGCCTATGGACATGAGCAACACTAGGGGTGTCGCCAAAGTGTTGCCGACCTCTAAGAAATTTATAACACCCTCAAAGAGCTCCATGTCATAGCGCAAAGGATTGTATTATATTGTACTGTTAATTTGCTTTTTTATGCTTTGACCAATAATAAAAATAAGAATTTTTCTACCACCAGTAAGCAAATAGAACATATAAGTAATAGGAACCAGGCACAAAATGTCATATATTCATACTTTAATATTTTTGTAATTTTCTTTAACACTTTTTATACATGTTTTTTATTTACTTTCATAATAGATATTAATGAAGGAATGTTTAAAATAGATGGCTATAGAATAATCATTATTCTGTTTCCTGAGCACTAAAGCACGAGGCTCTTAAAAAGTATCTAGTTTCAATGAGATAGGCTGGTAAGCATTTATTATCAAGTGAATTGTCTGTCCAAACCAAAAAAATAAAGGAATCAAATGAAACAAATGTGGACAAAGAAAAATATATTTATTCAAATATAACCACACCTGTACTCAACAGTCTAGCAAAACGAATATTCACATGGTACACCATTTATACTAATTTATTTACACATCTCATCGTACATATTACTTTCTCTACAAGAAGTTGAAACTACTGTGGTGATCATGTAACAACACTTAGTAAATAAACACAATTACATAAATGCATATAATAGGGCTGTGGGGGTGATTATTTCATAGCAGCAATAGGAGCAATGTAGTACCTAAAGATTAGAGAGGAACCACGCTTGTGTTGCTTGTTTCTTAACAAATCTCTCCAACAAGCTTGCCATGTGGGATAATTAGGCATCACAGGGGGATTGCCTGCTTTCAAACTGCACCCAGTCACAGCCATACAAGTAGACACAACAACTAATGGATAGGTAATTGTACTAGTCACAAATGTTAGCAGTGGAATAGTATAATATCGTAAATCTTTTGTTTTCACTAAATATTTGTTAACATAGTATGCTAGAATACCAGTTGCAGCAACGCAAGTCAAATCTCCAAGCAGCTTTGGCACTATTCCATGGAAGAAACCAAAGATACCATTGTCTCTGTAGATGGACACAATCGCACCAAATAACGTGCTGTAGTCTTCTTCTTTGCCAATAAATGAGGCCATCATTCGAACTGACACAACATGGAATGGATAAGACACTATAACTGATGCAGTGTGCATAATCATATCACGACGGCCAAGTTTAAAGTAGTCCTCGGCCCTTGGCTCTTCATCAGTCACTATGTTGGGTGGATCATTGATTTCCGGGAAGTCTATTCCCACTGCACAAATTACCTTGGAAGTGAGTTGACTGGAGGCAATCAATCCAAGCACACGCGCCGATAGGCCTCTATAGCAGCCAAAGAATCCGTCTGAGGTTTTGATGAACTTGATGTATTGGAAAATGTTAGGTAATATCATGGCAGGGCGACCGAAAAGTGTTGTGGATCGGCGCGGCGGCAGAGGTTCGTAACCGAGTTGGATGAGGACTTTCACATATTCCATTGGGTGGCATACTGTAGTCACAAGTAATTGTGATGGCAAAGCCGCTATTTTTTCTTTTTCAGTTTCGTCCATATTTTGATAAGTCAAGTCCTTCTGAAATCAAATGTGATCAACCAATTCAACCATGAAGAATATAGAATTTGCAACTGTCAGAATTTAGTTTTTTAAGATTGTGTTGCTATATTTTTGCAATATTTACTATTTTTATTCTTTCATAGACAAATCTTAAATATCGGGCTTTTGGCTGACTATGAGCTAAGATGTCATTTTTCAACAAATTTATATATAAAATTTTGAAGCTCTTATGAAATTGAATATGAAAAAGCTTGGGGTTTTGTGATACCTATAGCCTCCTAGCGCCCACGGTCCTTAAAAAAGTACTTCAATGAAATAGTGATTAAAGCCCAACACTAAATCCAATTTCGTCAAATTAATGCCCAGGGTACTATTCTAAGTACCCCAACTTTAACCATTGTTACTAATTTTAAGTTACCACCTTTTTAAAATGTGATATCTCCGAACGTATGTTCGATGTTTTTGCTTGTGTATGACCAAGCACCAGTGCCAAAAACACAAAATAAATTTGTCTTTCTTGACTTAAAATGGAACAAGATCATCGAGTGTGAAAATCAATCTTAATTTATTGATGAAATCTCTACGATTTGTGTTCATATGCTTATCAAAAATAGTTGCTCGTGTACTGTATTTGCTGTTTACATCAAAACTTTATATGGATCTGAGATATAGTGAAAATGATCATAATTCAAACTTTAAGATCTTTTAATAGGCCTTTGGTTATATAACGACTATCATGATTGTTTCGAATGTTTTAAATAAATAATAATAAAATAATTTTTTCTCTTAATTTTAAAGGATTATTTGTTATTAAATTGGTTTTTAAAGTTAAATTTTATTTTAATCGTTTTGAACATAGTTGAAAAAAAATTATGTGATAAAGTTTCTTGTTTGTAATCTAGTGCTTTTGACCCAAAGGCCTATCAAAAGGTAATCTATTTTTACCCTTTTTTGGCTTTTCCTCATTCACCTGATGTAAGGAAAAAAATATCATACTTGTGCGATTACTGTAAGATAAAAAGTTCAAAGTCTTGGGTTTTCGCCATTGAAACCTTTTTTAAGGACTTTGGGCGTTTACTTTATGAAAGCGTTGAACAACCCGGGCGTCAGGAGGATAGGTAATTTTCACAATAAAAAAGCTTTATCGTTCCGTAGCCTTAATAACAAAATAAGCGAACATTTGTTACTTCTACGCGACTCTTCTATGTGTGTGACACTGCAATGCATATACATTTTAAAAAAAGAAAATAAAGTAATTTGTAAATAAAACAATTTTCTGTGTGATTCATTTATTGTTATCTATGCCGTTGATATTAATATTTCAGTCGATCCATTTTCGTCCATCTTGTTGGATCTGTACTGGGCTTGTGAATTTAATGACGAAGATCTCTCACTGATTTCTCTACGTAGTGGATGTGGACTCTGTAGACAAACAATAATAAAGAATATTGATTAGAAAGCGAAGCATTTTTTTAACAGGCTGCATACGTGCCTACAAAGAAAATACAAGCAGTCCTACTTAGTAGTAGTAATTCTGCACCTGACTCGTAGACTCGTAGAATTCTTTGTCTACGACCTGACTATTCAGACTATTACTAGGAAGATGGCGCTAGACATACTCCTACATGTAAAAGTAGTATAGGTATTTAAAAATATGTAAAAAATTTCGACATTACATTTTTGAACTTTAAAAATGAGGACGAATAAAAATTTTGAAATTCAAAAGTTGAGTAGGTATTCAAATAAATGAGAGATTTTCTCGATTATTTAAAAATAGTTTCATTTTCGAGTAATACTGATGATAGAAAAATGTGCAAAAAATGACTACGCCTCCCTCTATATACAAAGCTTAGTAGCCGAAAAAAAGCCCATTTTTCTACTGGTATTTCAAGAGTTTGCGTTCATTCTTCGAGTTCAATTTGCAACAAGTAGAGATCAATCCTCTAATATGTAATAATTGTCAATGCGCGTGTCAACCTGCCTAAAAAATAGCAAAACGTTCAAGTTTCAAAACTAGTATAATACCATAATACCAGTTGCAGCAACGCAACTTTTGACCGACTTATTACGAAGACGATTATGTATAGTGTGTGTCGGAAGAGATATAAGGTGATCGGTTTGCGCCCCCAGTTATTTGCGCCCGGGTGCCATAAATTTATTGCAACCCCGGGTAAAGAAGTATTTAATTAAATTTAAAGTTTTTTTTAATATTATGTTTTTATATGTACCGAGCTTTGATCCTCTTCATCATCAGACTCGTCTTCATCTTCAATATCGGCTTCGTGATCTTCTGTTGATTCTTCTTCGTCGTTTTCTAGGGTTTCATCCTTTTCTTCTAAGGGCTCCCATACGCGATCTTTTTCCATCATATCTGGAATGTTTGTTTTCGAGATTTTACAAAGTTAAACCATTTTCTAAAGTGTTTTTATTGCTTTAACCAGTCAAAAACACAGAAGCCCATCTGGTGGTAACTGAAAATCGTTGCCTATTGACGTTTGTAACACCAAAGAAGTTGGTAAAGTATTGCAGGTAAAATGTCGCTTCTTAAAACGAAATGTTGACCTGCATTAGTTTCCATATCGCGATGCTTGAAGTTCAAAGCATATGGTAAATATTAAGAGAAACTGGTAGACGCAATATGCGGATAAATGGAAAGGTGGAAAATTTTAATACTCAATCATTCTGTCTACCATTACTGCATATAATGAATTATGATCTATGACTCTAACGGGCATTGAACATTAGTTGACAGAGATGGCCATGAATCGTGGAAGAGAAAACAATGTATCACCTGCACCCTTAATAATGAAGAATAGCGCTCAAGTACGATCGGAGTGCAAAGTTTTAAAATCTTATATATAAAATTCTCGTATCACAATGTACAAAAAATTTGCTTTACTTGATACGATTTATAATAAACCGGCAGCTTACGTTTTTTAAAATATTGTGGTATGTTAATGTTATATCCTGGGAATACTGGGTATTTTTCTGAGAATCGATTACACAGCTGAAAATAGTATGAAAATTCGCCGTGTTACTCTTATTACGGCGTAGTTTAGTACTTTTTTTTTACAATTTTCATATCTGAGTACACCGGGACCCCATGATTTTAGGAATTGCTTGCTATAACAGTTTCTATATTTATTAAACATCTTTAGTCGAACAGTTATAGAATACTAAAAAGTAGTAGTTTATGTGTATAGTTTTACTTTTTTTTTGTTTTTTATTAAATACCGATAAAAACTCAATGAACAACGAAAAAGTGTAATTTGTTTTCTTATTTTAATCAATAATAATAATTAATTTCGTTAATAACTATATAAACATTTAATTTAATTATTTCTGTTTAAAATAGTCGATTATAGAATTTAATCGAATATCACTTGGCACTAACTTCAGAATGGACACGACTCAACGGCTGTACTGTACCTACTTCATTCAAGTTACCTCTGAATCGTAGAGAACCTCTTCTTATGCTTGGTTTCTCTTCGTTGGCCGCTTCAACAACTACTATTGGTACCTCTATTGTTACACCATTAATTTTCTTGTCTTCAGTACTTGGTTCCTCGTTTTCTTTACCTAGCTGAAGTAAAATTGAATATTTTAAAATCTATGTGAACAGTGAAAATTCTAATAAGATTTGATCGGTGCCTATTTTGGTGGGCATCGATGAATTTTTTTTTATTATTAATCACGATCATACAGGAATAATGGAGCTTTATACTGGTGAAAGAATTTTCAAAATCTGTTCAGTAGTTCAAAAGATTACACAAACAAACTTTTTATAATATTAAAAATACAAAATTAATGAATTAATGCTTTATTTTAGTTTAATCTTTACGCACGATATTATAACATGCAGTAGTAGTTATAATTGAAACTAATGCTTGTGAACAAAAATAAATGACATTGTGGTGAAAAAAATATTATCTAATGCTGGTAGTAGACGGATCAACCAAACTGAATAAATTTGGCTTAGATCATATAAACGTCTATAACCCAATGAAATTTGGTTAAAAGGCGCAGAAACGAAAGGGCACAACGGTATTCTATGATATTGAAACAGTCGCGAAAAATTGCAAAAAAATACTAAGATGATTTTGGTACCTAATTAAAACTAACGAATTGAAATTCTCTATAAAATGTACTCATTTTTGTTACAATAAATTGAATTTAAAATAAATTTTTCATACCTGTAGGAATGAAACGCTGGGTTCTTGCAATCTGGTCGCTTGCTCTTTGCTCCTCAAAATATTCTCATCTGCTTGCTTTTCTAAATTTATTTTGTGAGTTTTATGAGTGCGCCACATCTGTAATAAATTTCGAGTGTTGACAAAGGTAGGTATATAAATATTTTAAAATTTGCAAATTTAATTCTCTTATTACTAGAAGTCGAATAATAAATTTCCCATACTTATTTTTTTTTAAATATTCATATTTTTAAAAATGTTATTTTGTAAGTACAGTGTTATTTATAGTATAGTTTATATTTTTGATTAATTGTGAGTGTTGAGTTAGTTATGTAATATGTAGAGACCTTTTCAGGGTATATGTAGTCGAGGAATTATAGATAGATAACACTTTATTGCTCACCAAAACAATAGGCGGCCTCATCACTACGAGCGATCTCTTCCAGACATCCTAGTTTAAAAGAAATTCTTAACTAATCTAGCGATGTAGGTGGAGCAGAAAAAAGATTGGCATATACAATTTAAATATACATACGAATTTATAAATTAAGTAACTATATATATATATATATATATATATATATATATATATATATATATTAAATATTGCATATTTTATTAATAGAAAATAAGCTTAAACTAGTAATATTTAGCAAGAAGATGTACCTAATACATTTACCAATACAAAATGGTGTAGTGAAATGGAAAAATAATAAAAATTATAAATGGGAGTCAACGTCATACATGCAGCAGAGGAATTAAAAAGCTTTTCAGTGTACATGTGTGGGGTTTTTTTAAATACGTATAAAGCCTAGGAGGCTCTGGCTTCAACTCTTATTATAGTCAGTGTTCATTTGACATCCTTTTCATCTATCAGGCATTCTTTGCTCATGCGAGTCTAGTGTTTTCTGCAGTTTTTTCAGTCCTATAAATAATTTTATTTATATTATTAGGTATCAAGTTTTATTCCATTACATTCTTCTATATTGTATTTACAGTTTTTTCTGTTGTTGTTTTTGTGTATAAGTTATCGTTAGACACGTTTTGTAAAATCGTTACGATGTACGAATATGCACATTACTTCAGAAGACCTGACGATGTACCTAAGCAGTACGTATATGCTCCCAACTTATGGATTTGCGTATGGCTTATATATTAATTAAAATCAATGTAAAATTGAGGAGAAGAAACAAATAGAGAAATGAAAGTCTAACGCGAAAGTTTATGACTAGTTGGTAGAGGAACAAAAATCTCTCTAAAACGAGATACTCACATGATACCCGCAATAACATAATCCTGATATGAAAATGACTATAAGAGCTATGAAAACCTTGTCCGTGCTCTCTTCTTCAGTATCTGGTTGAAGATATAGCGAGTCGTAAGGAATCCGTGACGGTGGATCTTCTACCCAGGTTTTATCTACGCTCTGTAAACAAAAGCATCTTATAGTAAAATGACAATATGCTCAAAGTACAGGCCACGCTTCACTGTCATACAAAAGAACAGGTCTAATGATGGATTTCTAGATCTGTCCTTTCAATTTATCCGGTATTTTGGGGTCCAAATGAAAGCTGCTGAAGTAGAGGCTTCATGTCATAGTCAACGTCTCCGGATGCGCTAAGTAGAGATAACCAAGTAAACGAAATCACTTACTAGTATTTAAAATAAATATTATTAGGTAAAATTATATATTAAGGTAAATAATCCTTACAATCAAAAAGCTCCCATTGTGCGTAGCACCTAACTGGTCGTGTTCAGGCCAAGCTTCATCGAAATCAGCCGAGCATTGTGCGCTTCTCACTCCTTGGGCGTTCACGGCATTCACCTTCTCAGAACCTGATCTCGTGAACAGCATATACTCCTCCAAAGGCTTCATTATATAATCGTTTATTTCCACGAAAATATCTGCAACGATAAAATTTATCTGCACTAATAATAATAATTATAAAGAAGAAAGATTTAATTGTTTGTAACGAAAGAACTCAGAAACTATTGAACAGATTTCAAAACTTCTTTCACTATTAGAATGCTACATTAGCGCAGATTAATGAGGGCTAAATTAATTAATAGAAGACATTAGGGATTCCTACTCAAACCTCATTAATGTAACCGAAGATATAAAAACATAGTGTTTAAGTGGGTCCGGGGATAGTTTACATTCTCAATAATAATTAAACGTAATAGGTGGTGCTGGAATCGGGTTCTAGATTTTATTTTTTTAGGGCAGGATAACGTCTGCCAGAAACGCTAGTATATAGTATGTACCGCTATACTATAAAATATTTATTATACCTGATAGAAGGATATCTTGAATTGTATCTTAATGTGATGCAAAAAAACATATTTAAACATATTCTACTCTATTTTTTTCTAAAAGTAGAAATTGTATTATTTCCTTCTGATAATGTGCTTAAAATATTATACTAATCTGAAAGAACTTTAAGTTAATATCAGACGGTTCATTTCTGTCTTTTAATTTCGATGATGCAACCAAAACGATCCATGTAAACATAAACTAGAATCATTCAATGTTATTGAACACAGTCGTGTCCTTTGAGTTTTCTATTTTTGAACTTTCAATTATTATTATTCCTTGTTTTAGGCCTCATAAATGATTAGTTTAATAATATATTTCAGATAACAAAATATCGATTGTAACTTGTTTTTGCTTATCAGAAACTTTCCATTGATTCATAAATACTTATTGAAGTGAAACTTCTTTAGAATCCTTGTGATTTGAAACTCGATGAACCCAAAAAGCGACACTAAAAAACACATCAATCTATAGGACTAAGCCTGCGAGAAAATCATTTATCATAAATATACTCACTTGATAGACATCCATTGTACCCTTTATAAATCTTCAGTCTCGGATCTGTAGTGTTAAGGCCACCTATCTGTACTTCGTTTGAACCCACATCTAAAACCTCCCAAGGCCCTTGTGGAGTTAATTTTTCTAAAGGTACCTCTATCCTATCTATCAGCAATGTAGCGTCTTGACCTGTTCTTGTATAATATACTGTATGTCTTGCACCTTTAATAAAAATATAGAAAATTGCTATGTCCAAAATTCTCATTTATGAAAAAACATTAATTGCACTTGTCGAACTCAAACAATCACAACGTCAAATTCAATGATCAATAAAATTGTAACTGAAACGTAATACTTTTATTAGCAACTATAAAGATCTTTACTTTGCTACTGATCTTTATCAAAATGCAGATTTAAGATAAAGTTGAATCCCATCAATTGAATTTGTATGCATACGTTCAACGCTGATAAATACTGACTTAACATGGATTTTCGATTTTTGAGCCAAGCTTACTTTTCATCGAGTTATAACGTCCTGTCAAAGCCGTTAAAGCTACAGACAACTTGATAAAGTAATGCGTTTATTGAGCCAAGAAATTAATCAAGAAGAAGAATTTTAGTTTCTTTGAATTCAGATAATTAGCTCTTCTCTCCATCACCATCCTAGAGTTAAGCCTCTATTCCGTTCGGAGTGTCTGCTTTCCCACTTTATTTCTCCCTAACTTTGTTTTGTTACTGAGTGTTGATCATCACTTACCGTTCAAAAAATTCCTATTCTTTACTTCGGCACCATAAGCTGATTCTTCGCGATCTTCTTCAAACTTCAAATATCCATCTTGCGTAATTGCAACTAATAGGTAATAGCTACGCCTTAGAAAATAATATAACTTTGATCATTATTATTAATACATATACGAGAATGCGATTTCATGTAAAAACTAGAAAATCTATTAGTTTGATTGTTTACCAAAAGTATAGTACGGCCGGCGTATCTTGGCGAATGTGAACATAGGCTCTGCGAACTTTAGCGCATGTAAACTCGTGAAGAAAATACAGTGACCTACTAGTACAAAGCAATGAAAAAATACAGGGATGAAGGGCGACCTATTGTATTCACTGACGAGTCGTATGCCCACTCATTACACGAGTGTACATGCTCTAAAGTTCGCAGAGCCTGTGTTCACATTTGTCAAGTTACGCCGGCCGTATTATACTCATGTATAGCAGCTCAGATTTGTAAATCATACCAATGAATGAATTCAGCACTATATGAAATACTAGGATATGCCCGCGACTGCATCCACGCTTTAGTATTTTTTAATAATAAACTAACACCGCCCAGGTGCTGAAACTAGCGTGACATTATTTAAATTCCCTAAAAACTCAATACAAATAGCAAAAAGTAAAGCCAAGAAATGTTATGGGAGTTAGTTAATAGTCTTACTTATTTTCAGTCTGGAATAATAGAAGAACTGTGTTCTTTTGTCTCAAGTCGTTACTGGAAAACGCTAAGTTAATTTTTACCTGAAACAAGAATATAACATCAGAGCTATTGACTGTAACTATTCTTTATATGGTTCTAGTCCTTTTTAAAAGGTTGACAACGACTAAGCAACGTTTTCGTTGTGATAATGTTTTGTATATTGAAATAAAGATGTATAGTTAAAAACATAAATGATATTATGAATTAAGTTTTCATATCCTTTGTGTTACTTGAAAAAATGCTCAAATAAATTTGTTAATAACTATTTTTAATAAATATTTATTTTCACTAAAATGTGAAAATTAGAAAACAGAGGGCCTAAAGTGGACATTTTCGCAAGTTTATAATATAAATATGACAAGCATCAAAATAAATTGAAACTTTATTCTATGTCTTACAAATACTATTATAGCATCTAGACAGGTGTAAACTTCACTAAGCGATTCTCCAAAGCCAATCGCTTTAGGCTCTCAAAACTGCTCTATGAACTAGCGGATCGGATTCGCACGGGTGGTTTATGCCTAATTTTTTTTATACCTTGGGTTACATTATTGAAGTTTTAGTAGGGATCTCTAATTTATTCTAGTAATAAATATAGCCTGTGTTACTCAGGTATAACGTAGCATTCTAATGGTGAAAGAATGAAATCGATCTAGTAGTTGTTGAGTTTATTCATTACAAATATACAAAAATACATTACAATTTCTCTTTAGAGTATTAGTATAGAAATATTGCAATAAAGCCACGTTTCAGCAATAAACAAATAGGCGGTGGTACTTTCAAAACTTTGTAGGATTTTTACTCACTTTGAATATAGGTCCAGTTAATAAAAATCTTCTTTGCAATATACTTTCCCCATTAAAATCTGCACCTTTCTCTTCCATGCAGTATTCTCCAAAGTAACTAGTTAATTCGCAATCACAGCTACTCTCTTGGTTAGTGAAGTCTTCAGTGCATAATCCACCATTTTTACAAGGTTCAGAATCACATTTCATATTGCATTCTGGTAGAACTCCTGTTAGGTCTGGAAAATTTATTTGTTTATTGTTACTATTGTTATGTCATTACTGGAATCCTATATTAGCTTTCTCTTATTATTAAAGGCTATCTCTGGTTTATTTTATAATTACGAGTATCCATATTTGCATAAAATAAATTGATTTGATGTCATTATTAGATCACAAAAACATGTATTAAATTATTCATATAGCTAATCACCCCATCTAACTAAAACCCAATGATCAAGTCCCTTATAAAGAAAATTAAAATTTGGAACCAAATAAGTTATTTAACGATTTACTGCTTTAACCAGAACTTAATTCTGAATTTAAAAAATAAAATATATAATGGCAAACTAAAACACAATTTCAAATTCTTTCCAAATATTTTGAGATGATTGTCAAAAGTGAACCACTAAAAATAAATTTCAAATATTTCAATGTGTGTTACGGGTATCGAGAAAAATACAGAAAACTGACCATGATCAATGTTCTCCTGCGCTTTTCTTGGTAAATCAACAACATGATCAGCGATCTTGAAACCTCTTACGCAACCCACATAACCTCCCTGTGGTAGAAGATTAGCTCTTGGAGCCAAGTGCAGTGAATAAGAATCATATCCACCCAAGTTCATTTGAAAGTAGTCGGTTGGAGGCGCTGGCGGACGTTGAGGACGAATAACTTCTGTGAAAACAATTCAGAGAGGCATTATATTTATTTTCAATTCAATAATTATATATTGAACAGAATGTGAGCGACAACATGTGCAAAAAGTACAGTCATGCCAGTTGGTAGGGCATTTGCCCGACGGGATGGCTACCACCCCTGGTCTAAAGTATGTCGCCATAACAACCTTGAGTTGTGTTCCGGCATTAGTGACCAGGTTCCAGTCTCCCTTAAGAGAGTAGCAGCGCATTTGTAGCACCTTTGATGTTGCAAATGTCCATAGGCGATGGTATCCGCTTTCCATCAAGTGGGCCGTCTGCCTGTCTGCTGAACTCCTGCAATGAAAAATAAATAAAAAAGAAGTCAATTTCAATTTTGTCAGGACCGATGTAGACAAACAAGCTGTTTGTAATATATATAAGTTGAATTAATCTATTAGATTAGAAAATATTTTACACGAGCGCAATTGCTTTGAACGCACTAAAAGTAATAATGCTTACCGAGTTCAGGATTAAGCCATGGCTTGTTGGTATAATTCGTCAATAGTTTAGCTGCAACATCAATCTTGCTATTCCTTTCATTAACATGCAACGTGGTTGTAGTATTAGTTCTTATTATAGCAATCTGTACACTTTCACCTTGATTTATTTTTTCATATGTAACATTCATTTGAACGATTTCATCATCATGGTTGAATAGGTATATGATCTGAGTACCGTTATGTATAAAAAGGTGTATGAAGTTGTTCAAATTATCATTGGCATATAGTACTATCGCGTTATTATCGTATGTCCGTAGATTCATTAATACGTTCTTTGTCATCATTTCCTTTAACCTTAGTTTTTCTGCGTCAGTTGCTACATCAACTAAGTAGTTTTTCTTTAGATACGCTTCACGTGTTTGAAATGTTAGAGCTTTTTCGTTAATGTCTGTAAATATTATAATGTTAGCAAGTGACTAATCTAATCGAATACGAGTAAAGATGTAATGTTACAAGTTGAGAAATAAATTTTAGAATGATTATTAGGTGCCTCTTTTAATGCAAAATAGTTTAGCAGGTTAAAACTTGTTGAGGAACAATATTACTAATGATACAGATTTGTTTAAAGTAATTTTTATTGTGTTCTGTTTATTCGATTAAGTTTAAACTTTGTCTAGTTTATTATTACTATGACATAAAAGAGACATTGCACAGTCATATTAGATAAGAGTACACTGTCGTATTAGATTATATAAAATCTTAAATTCATTATAACCAGTTCGAAATAAAAGGCTGGTACTCTGACTATAAACCAAAAAGACACTCACTTTCTTCGCAATGCACTCCTAAATGCGCCCAAGGATTCTTGCATATGCACTCATAAGTGGACCATAGTTCTTTGCAAATAGCCCTATTCTGACACGGGTTTGGCACACAAGAGGGTTTGCAGTCTTTAATAATTTCAGACAAATGAACCGACATGTAGCTGTAGATATCTAAGACTTCTCCATTAACCACCAGACCACGGAAGCAGCCTATAAGGCCTTGGTGCACGGCAGATTTTTTTAAATGTTCACTGAAAAATATAGTAGCTGAAAATAGTCTATCAAATTATTTATATCCGATTCTATTAGGATTAAACACATTCCAAATTGACATATATAGCTAAGCTTTTGATCTTCGTGTAGTAAGTGCATGAAAAACTGTTAGTTGTGTTAAAAGTATATCATTACTAGGTCTTTCTATACACACGATTTTGCTTGCTTTAGTTTTGATTCTGTGTTCTATACCTTAAAAACAGGTTATTAGTCTCACAAATCTAATTTATCTTTAATATAAACTAAATTAGAACGAAGACATCACTTACGCAGTAGCTCCGCCAATGAACATAGACCCTTCGAAAGGTCCAAACTCTTCCTCCAACAAAAGATTTAACATTTGATATTCAGTATTCAACATAAATCGCACATGATAAAAGTTGTAATCTATCCAAATTTTATGCCATTCACCCCCATTTAGCTTCCTCTTCGAATTGATTACCAATTTCCTTGTAGTACCCGTGTTTAGAGTAAAATTGAATGTTAATTCGTGTTCTGAAAAGTATAGTTATATATATTATATTTTGATAATGAAGAATCTTTTAAATAACAGGTAAGTTTATTTTTTTGAAAAAACTATAATAATAAATGTTTTTAATAAAATATAAAAGCATAACAAAACTTACCACTAGTCAATGCGACCATGAACGAAGGATAATTCGGTCTGATTGGTGGCTGAAATAATAATATAGCGCTGGTGCCAGTAGTTCTGAAGCTAAATGCTATATCGCCTTTCCGCCAACCTGGCACTTCTATGTAGGATTGAGACGTTGTAAATGTTACCACATAACGTTGAGTGTCTGAAATATTAATAAATCTAAAGCAGTTAACTAACCTTTTTTTAAACTTTTAAAGTCTATTTCAAATAGGAAGGTATGGCTGATATATGCATAAAACATAACTTGTTGGATTATCGTAAACTTTCCTACGAAATAAATATTGATTTTAATTACATAAAAATATAATTAATCCTGTTATTATGTAATGCAGTAATAACAATCTATTTAATCAATCTCTAATTACGTATTTTCTCCGACACCGACGTATTTAAAACTGACTGTAGGTACAATAATAATAAAATAATAATGCAATACACTCAAGGTAATCGTGACTTAAAACTTAATTGGGTGTATCCTATAGTACATACAGGGATAGTAGTTGCTGCCATGAAACATTTACTTTTAAATACCAAGCATGCTCTAAATCTTGGATTTCCTATGGTTTCACGTAAATTTCCAAAAATTTCGGGTCACTTTTATGTGGATAAATGAAGTAAAAAAATATATAATGCTGGGCAGACAATCAAACAAATTATTATTTCAATTAAGAGCCGCTGGTGTTTCGAGTTGTTAACAAAGGACAATTCTTGGGTTGAATGCAGGACCACCTACACAAAAACCCTGGAATTGTAAGTTTTACTGGGCAATTCGCATCAAAACTAATGCCATAAGCCTTCAAGGCAATCAGCTCACATAATTAATCATTAAATCCATTTCTTGTGATAGCAAAAATAAATGATCTTCAAACACGTTTAGGAATATCGGTTTTTAAACATCTTTAAACGTTCTTCTATTAGGAATAATTTTATTATTTGCATGATTGTTTACGCAAAAGTTTACAAAATAATATAGTAAGTACGCAGTGTCTATAAATAGATAAAAATAATATAATTAACCTACTAGTTTCAACACACTCCAAAGGTCCTAATGTGATTCTGCCCTGAGCTTCTTCCGTCAGGTCTTTTTGTTGGAGAAAGAACATTTCTATAATACCCAAACTTCTCGGATCTACTAATATGCCTTCATCAGAATGCCATTTGTTTTCATTTGCATCACAATTACATGCTTGTGTTGGATTCACACAAGTCGTATTCACTCCACAGGGGCAATAACCTCTGGAATGACAAAAAAATAAGTGTAGATATCGAATTGTATTAGATTTTAATCAGATAGCGATTAGATATTATTTCTATGTAACGGTTGATTTTGATTTCCGTATGGTTTCAAATTCAATTTTGGAAATATCTCTAATTCCACAGAATAGAACAGCTATGAAGATTTAGGAATCCGTGAAGTTAAACTTTTAGCAAATTTAGTACAGACAACATTAATTGTATAATGTCATGGATTAATAAATGATAAGACTTAATACCTAAAAACATCTAGATTTCGATTTCAAAAATAGGAAGAGAGACATTGGCTTGCTATTCAACTATCAAATTTTTAGAGATTATTCATGTTTTGCTTCATTTTAAACTAGTTGATAGAAAGCATCACTGAATTTCGCAGCTTTTAGTTGTACTATAAATATTAAAATACCTTTTAACATTGCCTAGAAAATCTACAGTGTCATTAGATGATGATATAAACCATGTGGCACTATGTAATTCCAAAGGTGCCATATTGCAATCATATTTGATATATTGGCGACAATATAGAGAATGAGAAATGAGTTCTTGAAGCATTTCTGCAGTGAATTCTCTATACTTAATCTTGAAGCTGAAATCTTGACCTGATGCTGATCTGACGTCCTAGAAAAAGAATGTAGAATGTTTTGATATCAATTTGATATACTCCTAAAAATATCTACTAATTGGTTTTGATTTTGCATTTGTAAGATTAGTACCATCTTAGTATCTAATGTTCTTTGAATAACTTTATAACTTTTAAACAAATCTAATGGGGATATGAGGATAATCTGCTAAACTAAATAGTTCTGAGAAAAATAAACCCACATTTAACTATTTTTACAACCTAAACTAAGAAATAAAATAAAATAAACATATTTTGCAATAATTTAAATACATCTCTAGAACATTAACACTTTAAATAGATATTTTTTAACTTACTACTTGACTCGGTAGATTATGTTCTACTACTGTAGTGGAAGAATCCGCTTCGATTTGAAATTCGCACTTTACGTGAGCAGGTGGAAACTTGCCATTTCCATCAATATCTATCAAATAAACATCATTCCTAGTATATCCTAGTAGTGCTAGTTCCTCACATGTTTTCCGGAATGTCGCAAAATGACAGTTTTCACCAATATAACCTGCAATATTATTAAAAAAAATAACATATTATAATTATAAAGTGCTGTATCACAATTGACAAAAATTGACTCATATCCAGGGCCATAAATAATAATAATAAATAAGCAAATATATACATCGACACAAAATCTTTATTATTTTATTTTTTCCTTTAATTTTTCTATAATAGCAATTTTCTATAATTTAAATAGGTATATTTAAATTAAGCCATTTTTTATGGAAAGTTAAAATTTTACAATAATTATATAATTAATGTCTTAGTTGTATCATTACATGTTATTAAATTATTTATGTATTAAAATTGAAAATAATAATTTGTTATAACGTCAAGAAACAATATAAAACTGCACTTAGTACCATTTAATAGGAATCGTGCACTTCATACATACAGACTAGTGTTCTATTAAACAACGTTAAAAGGTTTCTTTAATGACTAATTAATCATCTTAGAATTATTCGGAAGCTTACCAGTTTGTTCACAATTACAAATCACCCTATCTTCCCTTATTGAGCAAACCCCGCCATGTTCACAAGTGTTGGGTCTCGTACAAGGATCAACGTATCTACAGTCATCTATAGCCACTTCTCCAACTACTCTCTCTGTATTAATAACAAATCGCGGTTCGATTTGAAGACCATTAATTCTGATGTTTCTCATACAACCTATGAGACCTAAATTGGCTGATTTTAGACCACTGCCTATTACGATCTTATCTTGTAGTTCAAAGTCTAGACCTAGAAATATTTTTTTTATCATACATTAATTAGAATAAAGTAATAATAATCTAATACAGTGAAAAATTTAACTTAGAGTAATTCAACTATTAATTTGCTACGTTTATAGATGCTCAGTATTTAAATTAAACATTAAGGCTTGGTGTAATTTTTAAACGACTTTAAAAAGGTTCTCAATTGGTCTTTATGCTTTTTTGTTATGTTGATTAGTCGATTTTTCCGTATATTATGAACTGAATTTCAAAAATTTCATTTGATCTCAACGGGGATTCTCCTGAATTAGTGTTACCATGTCAGAATTCAAAATGTTTGAAGGAAATAAGTTCTTAAATATATATTTGTTGCTTTTTAGTATGTCGTTTTTGTTAAATAACATTATCTAATTGTGATATGTAAGAATAAATAAAGGCAGGACAAAAAAAGATATCGTATCCAATCCTATAGCTGTGATGAAACAATATAGGTCCTTAAAGTGGACTTACCAAACATTTGAGCGTGTTTATTATGATGATCGACTGTCAATTTAATTCTTCCTTTCCTATAATCTAACTCTATAGTATGCCAATCGTTGCTTACATTGAACTTTACAGATTTGAGTACCGTAACATTTTTACCAACGTCGGGTACTAACTCAAATCTTATTTCTTCTTTTACCATGCGAACCTGGAAATTATCAATATCAACAGATAAGCCAATATTACTAGCTTTTTACTTTATACAAGGTAATATTTAAGCTACATCTATACTATAATATTTTGAAGAGGTAAAGTTTGTGACGTTGTAGGGGGTAATTTCTGGATCCACTAAGCCGATTTGATAAATTCTTTTACTGTTGGAAAGCAACTTTAACAGGGAGTGTCATATATAACATGACGCTATATACCACGGGAGCGGGACAGAGTGCGGGTGAATCCGCCCCGGGCCGCTATTTAGTAATAGTTGCTAAAACGTCAAGAAGCGAAATAAGAATAAATTGTATTAGCAACTAGTCCTGTAGGGCTTACGAGATTTTCAGGGTTTCGTTTTTTACTAGATGACTGTCTCTCCTAGCATTCTGCTTCCATAGTAATTTTAGGTGTATAATTATTTCGTTCCTTACACGATGCAAGTCAGATGTTAATATCTGGATATAACAATCATTATACGTATTTTAAATGTTTTAATGTTTATTTAAACCGTTAGTTATGCTAATGGCATTTTAAAAATATAAATTAAATAGCAAATATTTAAAGCGTAACCTTGGAAAATATTAAACAGGTAGCAACAGTCTAGACTATTAGCATAATTATTAAACCAATTTGCTCTGGTATTCTAATTAGCTACAATCATATTAGTATCAAAAGTAATTTGTTTATCTTGCTTAATCAAAACACGTATTAGTAATTTACAAAATTAACTGTTGTTGTTTTTTATTCCCTTTTTTATTTTGTTTGAAAATTTGATTTGATTTGAGAAGTTTGATATTCCAATTAAAAAGTGTCAATCACATAATATTTATGCCAAATGTCACTTGTTTTGCGTAACGCACAACTGCACGTATAAAATTGTTTTGCGTAACGAGTTGCTAAAAACGCAAAATTATAGATAAAGGTGAGTTTTTACGTGTGGTGACAAAATATGTTGAAAATAAGGTCTACGAAAGATATTTTTTTGGACATTCAGCAGACATTAGGGGATGATGCTTTACCATGTGGCTGAATTTAAAAGAGGTAGATCAAGCTGTAAGGACAACCCGCGTTCTGGGCGGCCTTAAACCGTTACGGAAGAAAATCTCAAAAAGGTTGAGAATTTGGTTTTGGAAAACAGAAGAATATCTGTATTGACCCACCATTATATCTCCGAAATTAGTCCCGAGAGATTTTCACTTATTCCCTAAATTAAAAAAAGAGGAAATTTGTGGAACTATTTCTAAATATTTTTGTTTAATTTTTTTCATTTTTTAATATTGATTCACCGACGTAATTTGGAGACGGGTGATATACATGAATTAGTAGTTATTTCAAAAAATGTGTAAAACATATAAATAAAATCCGTTTAGAAAGTTACAAATTCTCACCTCCCAATATCCTTGGCCCGAGGTGATCTGGCTATAAGCCAACACAGCCATATTCTTGCTGGTCTTGAAATCAAATATCACGTTAATACTTCGACTCTCGTTCAACGGCCACCAAATATGTGATGTTGCAAACGGGTACGTTATCGGTATCACCTCAATGTCGATCTCTTCAAATTCAGGATCCAAAACACCAATATAATGTACCTTTGGATTGTTCTGTTTCAATTCGTAGAGTATTGATACATCATTATAATAAACATATTTTAGATTCCCAGCAAAATTATTAAATGATTTTAGACCTTTCATTTTATATAAATCTGGACCACCACATATATAAATTTCTGGATCTATACACACATATCTAGCATTACCGGGTACTTCATAAAGCTTAATTACATCATCTATGTGTACGAAGACTGTTTTATCTTGGATTATAACAGTTAGATTGTGCCAACGATTATTGTTGACTTTCTCACCTAAATAGTCGTCTATAGGTCCATCGCCTAAATCAATTTGGATTGCGACTTTTTCCTGGTGTATTGAGAGAGCAATATAGTGATGTTTGTCATCGATTTGTCCACTAGCGTAGAAGAGAGCTGAGTCATCGAAACGAGTCTGGAAATTGATAAATTAAAAACACATCTAATTTTATTTTTTAATTATGTTAGGATTTCGTTATGCATTTTATTTTGAATTAATTTTTATTATAATTTTCAAATAATATACAATAAACCCATTAGAATCTGGAGTTTATACCATAGAGACCAAGTGTTATTATGAAAAGATAATTTACTGAAACCATATTCCGAAAAACAGATAACTCCAAAATTGTTATTTAAATGCCTTGACACGTTAAATTGTCAACAATTTAAGTAAGGCATTTATATCCGTGCAAGAACGGGGAAAGAATACAATTTCCTGCGGCCGGGCGGCCTGTCGTAAGAGGCGACAAAACAATCCACACATAGAGAAGTAGTAGGGAATTTGTCCGACTGGATGGCTACCATGCCTGGTCTAAAGTATGTCGCCATATTAACCTTGAGTTGTGTTCCGGTATTAGTGACCAGGTTCCAGTTTCCCTTAAAAGAGCAGCAGCGCATTTGTAGCACATTTGGTGTTGCAAATGTCCATAGGCGATGGTAACCGCTTTCCATCAAGTGGGCCGTCTGCCTGTCTGCTGAACTTCTGCAATTAAAAAAAGGGCATGATACACAAAAACATATTATGTATTCCAAAAATCTTATAACTTTGAAGGGGACATAACGTAATGAGTGAACACTAAAAGCTTGCCCAATCTTAAACAATAATCATAAATATCACTGATAATGATGGACAATAAACTTTTTAATCTTATGCAACAAGCGTGCTTACCACATTGTATATTAAAACATATATTTTGTGTTTGTATTTGCAATCGCGTACTTCTTTGATATGAAAACCATTTTTATAAGCTTTAAATGCATTATATTCTATAGCCTGCTTCTATATACTATCCTTGCAAAATAATCTAGGGGAGGTAGACACTGATTTTATTAAGTTAATAGATAGCCGGATAACACTTTATTGGATACTATTACAGAAAACATAGACATATTGTTATAAAACGTTTAATATGTTTTCAATTTTTTTATTGTAGGAGTCCAGCAGACAGGCAGACGACCTACCTGATAGAAAGCGGTTAGAGTTGTCTATGGACATTTGTAACACCAAAAGATTAACAATGTGCTACCGCTCTCTAAAAGGAGACTGGAACCTGGCCACTAATGCCGGAACACAACTCAAGGCACTTTTGGTGGGATACTCTAGCCCAGATATGGTATTCACTAAGACGGGCAAATATCCTACCACCTGGCTGTGGGTTGTTTGTCGCCTCTCACGACAGCCACCAGGCCGCAGGAAATTCTATTCTTTCTCCGTTCCTGGTCGGATAACAGAGTTGAGTCTGATTTAGAATTTCTAGATCACTCCGGCTAGCTATAAGTTTCCCAAACATGGCCTAGTTTATAAATTTAAAGACGTTTTATATCGTTTAAAGGTGTATAGACAATGCAATTGTGATATTTACCTTAAAATAGAGGCTGACCCGTGTATTGGTGGAATGCACTCGGTCTTTCCAATCGTAAACCCGATACGACACGTAACTGGAGCCGCGTAACGTAAGCACCGTCGCCGCTGCAAACGAATAATTACGTAAGTTAATAAGTAATATTATTAATGTATTCAATATATTTATTTGCAAAGTAATGAGTGTACTTATTTTTTAATATTATAAGTAGTAAGCGTCAAAGACGTGGCGAAATATTAGGATTGAGCCCTTCGTTTAGGCAGTTTTTCTGACTAGACAGATACATACGTTCATTAGACTATTTACTATCGGCTTATCCCGAAATTTTGGCCGTTTGCAATTTGCAGCAAAATATCTATTTAGGTCAAATTTAATCAATTTGGTTGTAAGGAACACAATTGAAAGAACACGACGGTATTCAATGACATTGAACGATCCCAGTTTATATTTATATGCTTTTTGATTGATACATCCAAATTGAAAAACAAGAATAAACTTTATGAGATATAGATCTGCTTTTGAATGATATATTTATGTCTTTCAAGACCACGGGCCATAAAAATGGCCCGGGCTTTTGGAGGGCTTGCGTGGGGCCATGGGGAGGCCAACATGTAGAGGCCACTTGACAAATTTAATGTAAATATGTGGCGTGACACTGACCGGCGATTATCCCTGCCTACACCATATAATAATGCACCCAAGGACATATTATAATTATTGTTTATTTATTATCACATAATGTATTTATTATTAATACTACTATTATTGCTGCCATTACTACTACTTATGATTTTACTTCTGATTAACTTACTATAAACATCACACAATTGCTCCTCATACAAGGTCCCGAAACAATCACATCTATATCCATTATACTCATTAATACACCTGGAACCTTCAAAGCAAAGGTTTTCCATCGTTCTACATTTATCAATACATCCCTCTTTAACATTTTCGTGTTTCGTAGCAATCAAAGGCACTATCGGTAATAGATCTGAAGCCGCTTTGCCTGAACTTAACACCATATCACTGATACAACCAACGAATGATTCGATTATGTATTTCACACCGTGAAGTTTCTCCTCTGAGCTTAAACCTGCGATAAAATAGTATTAATTTTAATTAAAAATTTAAAATATATATTTGAACCACATTAGTTTTGAGGGAAAACTTGCGATTCATCGTCATGCTCTTTTCTATTAGTCATCTAGTGAGGTCTTTGACATTCTATATTGTGAGTACATTGGTACGTTTATTTTCCTTTTCGACGTTAAATTAGCAGTTTTTGGGTTTAGCCATTCTATCAGAACAAGATAGATGGCTAGATTATTTCAGAGGTATAACTAGCTGATGAGAGGGCAAAACGGAAAAATAAAATTTATTAAATTGATTAATTAATTATATGTTCAGGTCAAACACAATATTAAGAACGGTTGAGAACAATTCATTGGTTGACGAAATTGTTTTTATCAACTGAAGAAATGAGTAAATATCATTCAAAATACCCAGAAAACATTTGGCATATGGCACATGAAATAAATAAAAAAATAACACGAGATTGTATGAAATAATTGAACATCTAATGAAAAAAGTGAACACTCGGGGAATTGGCTGGCAAATTTAATATGAAAATGAATCTAGCCAAAGAAATCTTACCACCAATCAGAATAACAGAAGTTAGGTTGTCAGTGACACCATAATTCGTGTCGAAGCTTAAACCCTGAAAACGAAACATTTATAAAAATTAAACAGAATCATAAATTAGGTTGTTATTCGAAGTAAAGAACGAGAACTGATAAATGATAAGGTTACATCAATGACCGGAGTTGTGATCGAATTTCCATTACTTTGCAGTGTACCAACATGACTTAAGGTATACAGGGTGCAATACTTAGCGATCACTCGCAATTGTACCAGTACCGTTTAAACCACAAAAGAGAGAATTCTTGGAATCAAAGATAACAAAGAAACAACTGCCGCAGTGTTATTTACCTTCAAATAGACTTCTTCTTTTAAATGGTCTACTTTGGCAATTAGACGGGCACCGTGCACATCTATGGTTACAACAACGCTATGCCATTCATCTTTATTTAATGCACGACCTACTGTCACTGATGTTAAGTGCTTGCCGAAGACATGAACAACTAAAAACACAAAAGAATATTAAATAAAATTGTGATTCTATTATAATGGGTTGTTTATTAGATGTTTTATTGTATTAAGCATACAATACATACTTGAAATTCGAAATTTTTTAATCAACTCAGTTCCTGTCGAACCGAAAGATGACAAAGTTTTTACAGATTGAATTCTAGTTTAGAACTTTGGTATCTTACAGATTGCAACTCAATCGTTTTTTTCATTCCTATGAAATTAATGGATTTCGTTGACTTATTTTTATATTTACTCAAAAAAATAGATACAATAATATTTTGAGAAGTCATAGATGCCGGTTGTTGTGACGATATACTTTAAACTAGGGTGATAGTAGAGGTATTCTACAACGTGGGTGTCCAAACTATACCCTACAAAATAAATGAAAGGGGAGTAATATGTAAGAACTGGCTGTAAGTCGAAAACTTTTAGAAATACACTATCTAAATTTGAAATTTGGGCATTATAGCGTGTTAAACAAGACTAGATAGAACCCGTTATATATGTGCTTCAATCTAGGCATAATGTGGAGATTTTATCAAAGCAAAGACATGATAGATTGACGTGTGAATAGGCACTGCTTGACAGGTATGGGAAGAAATTCATCTGTGAAAGTTCTTATGCACTGACTTTAGTATCAAGCTGAGAATGATTTAATTGAGAGGATTTAGGATTTGAAATAAATAAAAAAAAACCAAGTGAGTGTAAAGGTCTACTGCTAATGTTATCTACGAAACTATGAATTGAATTAATTAATTTAATCAAAAATATTCCGTATGTCAGAAAGCACATAATGAATATTTTTCAAGCAATTTTTGGCGAAGATAATATATTTTAGAAAATTTAAGACAAATACTAATAAACTAATAGATAAAAATATTACGATACCTACTAGTGACTAGTGAGATAATTTTTGTCCAGAAAATGAAATGGTCATTCGAGATACAGAAATTAAGCCACGGGAAAAGCTCTATCAGCGAAAGTAATATAGTAACTCACCTTTTAGTTCACCTTTCTCCACAATAACATATAGGGCATAAGGCTGCATTTTGAAGACGGGATTCTTAACATTGTGATATACTAATAGCCCATGCGGGAGTCTAGTGCGAAATTTGAAAGAAATTTCACGACATAATCTAAAAAAATAAACAACATATTAAAAACAGAAAGAATGTGTGACCTTCTAAATATTGTCAAATAATATTTCGAAGTCTATTTAAAATAACATCTTAGTCAGTTGTTATCATTAAAAGTATTTTGTAATTTCATTGTGATGAGTGTTTCATTATAATGAGTTCTATAACTTTAGTTATTGTTCTGAGTTGACATACATAGATAGACAGACGGCTGTGACGATGATATAAGAATTACGTTTTTACCAGAGGAGCCGCTATCCATGTACAAAAATAACCACAAATCGACCAAATATAATCTGAAAAGTCTCTATATTAATTGCTAATGCGGGCCATCGGGCTCACATATGTAGTCCTGGGACTAAATCAGAACCATATACTAGCATGATGATTACTCCGCTTATTATAATCAATACAAAAGTAAATGATGGTAACAATTCCTTGCCTCTCCTATTTTTGATATAACATTAAGATCTTGTAAATTCATTTTCAAAATGTCACTATGCATTAGAACGTAATGTATTTTACACGACTCTCTGTGGCACGAATAAACAGATGAGGTTAATGTGCCACAATTGAATATGTGTTATGTATACGAATATATCGAACATAATGGTAAATATAAATAATAATAATAACAGCCTATAAACGTCCCACTACTGGGCTCGGGCCTTCCACTGTAGGGGAACGGACAGTATACCCGTCACGCTTATCCAAGGCGGTGTGGCAGGTTTGACACATCACTTATCTCGATGCAATGGAGTAATGACGCTGCCACGACTTCTGGTATGGATATATAATAATAATAATAATAATAAAAAAACTGAAATAACTAGCCATAAAAATATTCGTACCTCAGTTGAAATCGTTGAATTATATCGCCATCCAGTTGTATAAATGTATTATCCTTAGCAAACATGAAGGTCTGATGGTGACCAGATTCAGCAAATGTTAAGAATCGATCCCTGTCGCTTGGTGGTACTGGTGGTATTGCTGTTGCGTAAGTCGATGTTGTGTTGACTGTTGTTACAGTTGTTAATGGCGACGTGAGGGATAATGTTGTTAAAGGGACCACTGTAAAAGTAAAAAAACAAACCATATTGAACCAATTTGGTTGAAAGATACAGACTTGAAAGAATACGACGGTATGAAATGAGATTGAATGATTCAAGCTTACGTTTCTAGATCGCTTTGGTTGTTTCATCCAAATTGAAAGACAGAACCGTGTAATATCAGCATAATGTACAAAACGAAGAATATACAATTAATTATATATAAGAATATAAAATTAAATTAAGAAAGTGGAACTAACAATCAAGACAACCCATTAAAGTATTCTCAAGTATTATTGTTCTTAAAAGCTACTAAGATAATATAAATATTAAATCAAGTTAAAAATGTAGCATAGATAAGACGTTGAATGCAAAATTATTGCAAGTTTTAGTGAAGAATTTCTACGATAGAAGAGCTGGCTGTGCGCCCTCTGTGTATGCAGAGTGAACTTTATGCGGGGGGATTGTAATTCCCATAGTATTTTATTCCAAAGCATAACCAATTTTTTAAAGTTTATTAGACATACCTTTTTCTTCAGAAGCTAAGTCTACTGGTAAACTGCAATAAACATCAGCTGTTCCATATAAAATTAGAATTACAACTAAGCTTATATCCTTTACTGTTATCAAGATATCCATTTTTCTGTATTGGGTTCATTTATCTGTAAGTATCAAACACAACACACAATAATTTTAATGGTATGGTTGGTTATAATGGTTGGTAAATACATTCCTGACATTTATTAATTGTTCTTCATGGACTTCACGACTTTACGAATGTTTCTTTCAGCTAAGGCACTCCCTCCATATACAGCAGGAATATCGCAAGTAGCTTTAACAGCTTTAGAATATTGATTAAGAGCAAAAAGTTGTCGAAAATGCAAATTTTTCTTAAGTTGACCTTCCACTCTAATGATAATGAATTAACATTTAACTAACCGAACAAAAAATAAAACATGATTTCGGTGGAACTAAATATATCACCTTTCGAATGATTTAAAACATTTTGAAAAAAACATTTAATTAATTTTAAAAACTTAAAAACGGCAGGGAATTAATTGCTAAATGTTAACTTTTTTACGATTCATAAAAATAATCTGACCTCGTGGAAGGATTGCGTAGGTCCATAAAAGGAAAAAGCCTAAAACGTAGACGCCTTTACGCTTATCCTTTTATAAATACTATGCAGTAATGCAACCATTTTTTAAGTCGACGAGAAATCTATTTACTGAATTTCCACCGCTTGGAGATCGCGATGAGGTCGTCAGGCGGAAATGCAGTGTAACAATAAGGTGGAGCATGTTTACCTAGATACATGTTCACGTGATACTTGAGGACACCAAAATTGTATGTTTCAGGAAAAATAGACGACGGTAAAAGGTTCCACTCCTTAGCGGTATGAAAAAAGTGGAAGCCTAGCGCTTCCTCCGTTTATTTCGCATTTTCCAAACATACCTATCAGGGGCGTGCTCTCGTAGTTCTGCTTGCCCAGCGCCTCCAACGGTAGGTATGTATGTGGAACTCATCGGCTGTTTTTGCCAGAATACTTATTAAAAGTCGGTGTTCTATCCTCGCCTTATGCCAGGGACGCAGATGTGTAACATAGCCAACTCTGCGCACCCTAGCAGGCGGTGGCCTATAGGTCTCGTCTACTGCGGAGTAGCAATGCACTCAAGGATAAGTCCAGGGTCCCAATTCTACTATTTCATTATGTTGACGTTGCAAAGATATTCAGAGTACGATTCCCTTGCGATAGCGTCAAGAAATTATCTACTAAACCCTCAATATCTTCTCGATATTGTCGCGGTAGAATAATAGTAGAAAGGTATTGGTATTAACATTAGCAGAAATGGCGTTACTCGAACTGTCTAAATGAATTGAACAACTAGCAAACATTTTAAATATTTTTGAGCGAGTTTTCGCTTATAAACATTTGTAAAGATGGAATGCCTCGGGTACACCATTGGAATTATCAGAATACTGAATTCAGGCAATCCTACGATTGAGACGATAGTGTCCGGCTATTTTGACGATATAGTGATAACAGTATTGGGCCCTTGGTCTATGTTCTCTACGATAATCGTCGGACATGGGGAAAAAAAGGGCTGTGCTTTTTTTATTTTATTATTGTATGTCTCTAGAGACTACGGGCCAAAAAATGGCCCGGACTTTTGGAGGGCTTGCGTGGGTCTATGGGAGAGACACGTAGAGGCCCCTTGACAAATTTAATGTAAATGTGACTTGACACTGACCGACGATTATCCCTGTCTACACCATATAATAATGCACCCAAGGATAAGCCCCGGCCAGTGTAGGACTATTGTGGAAATTGAGAACATAAAATACTGGGTTATTGGGGTGAACTGGGACTAGGCGTCTAGGAATATGCCCGTCGCAATGTTCGGGGAACATGGAAATTACTTTAGTATTATTACTGGGGTATACTACTAGTAAAAACTGGGAATCTGGAAATATGAAAAAGTATAATTGTATGTATGATGTTTGTATTAAGATGTAGTGTCTATCCATAAATGTTCTCATGGTAGACTTGGACCTTCCAATTTCTGGGAAATTAACGGCACTCCTAATTTGTTTAAAAACGTCTAATTTAGCTGTATATGTAATTGAAACAATCTGCCTATTAGGCCTGTAAATCTGTCAAAGTAGTGCATGAATTTTTGTCATAATTCAAATAAGAGTGATTCTCAATTTTTAGGCACTAAATTATAATAATAATACTAGCTGATACCCGCTACGTCGCATGCCGAAAAATGCGTTATTAGCTAACCTCTACTTGGCAAAAGGAAAGTTCATGCTAAATTTCAAGTCTATAGGTATTATTATTTCTGAGATATCACGATGAGTCTATATATTTATATATAGAAGATCACCACTTTTTTCTTTTCAACAACTATTATCTTCCCACTGATTTTTAAAAATGTGTGTTTTAAAAACATACATTATAACTGCTTTAAAGCAGTCATAATGTATGTTTTTAAAACAATAGAATTTGAATTAATACATTGTAATAATAATAAAGCTCTATTAAATTAAAGGGATATAAAGTCTTCAAAATATCTTCCGCTTCCATTGAATTTGCACAAACAGCACCTTAATATATTGTTTTTAAACATCATATTCAAATATCAACATTCACGTAGGGCATTGGGCGGAAATATAGAATCAGAGTGTGACAGTGTGGGCTGGTAGAACATTGCCATCGTAAAAAGACCTTCCCAGCCTCTGCATTTGAAGCCGAAAATTGTATAGTGCGGGGGAGTTATGATCATTGCGAGAGGTCAACACAGTCTGGCAAAGGTTTTGAAGATAAATTGGCTCAAGTAACCGCAGCCGTCTCGAGATGAGGTTTCGTGTTGGCACTATGGTTTTTGTTTTGTCTGTTTCTCAGGATTGTTCAGGTAAGAAATATTGCAGGAATTTAATAAATAGGGTTAGAGATACATTCCATCGAAATGAAATGAAGATCAAATCAATGCGCACATCTCGATATATTAATAACACTTTACATATAAAAGGTATAATTCTGGTTGTGATCTTAGAATATATGTGTAGAATATAAAATTCAATGTTAACTCACTAGGTAAGATATTGAGTTTTACTTATTAAATACACTATTAGTATGCAATTAATAAGAACTGAAGGATCCTGTAGCTGAGAGTACGTCTCAAAAAATTTAGGGTGGGACGACCTTCACAAGGTTGTTAGCAGGGGCTGTATGATAGTAGAGGACCAGGACATGTTGCGCAGGGTTCAATAGGTTTCCATTCAGCAGTAGAATGCGATTACCCGACGACAACAAAGATTAAAATCGACATGATAGGTTCACATGTAAACATTTTTAAACTCAAACTACAAGTAGGTAGTTATACTGTTAATAAAACAGGTGTCGAATTTTGTCCATGAGTATATATATAGTTCTCACCTTTTAGTAGCTTGATGGATTACAAAATTATCCTTTTTTCAGTAGTAATCAAAATATAACACAATAAAATTCACAAACACAGTTTATTTACATAATTCAATCTCATATTAGCGCGCATTCCGTATTTGAAATGTTTTAAACTCTTTTAATTTTCACTGGCAACGTTCTAAATTCGAATTTTACTTTTTAAAATATTTTTATTCGATTTCGGGTTACTTCGCACCGCGTCCCCAGTCAACCTCGTTCGACTGACGCAAACTTTAACAACATGTAATAACTGTAACAAATTGTCCTCACGGGTCACAGGCGTTCCCAGATACAGGACTTAGGATATAAGCGGAAGAGATTCTATAAGCGGGTTAGTTCTTAATATTTCGAGATAAATATTACAACAATAACATATACATTACTTCGAGAGCGAAATTTATCCGCCGTGGGAGAGTGCAATAGCATTTTGGCATTTCCGTTATCGAGAGATGCCAACATGTTTTGCAAACTATATGATTCTATTTTTAATACAAATTAATTATAAAATATATTAGAAATGTTATTTAGGATTTGGGTACTTTACGGGGTGACATGGCCGCTAAGCGGCAAAGCCCTTTCTAAATAAATTAAAAAAAAAAAAAACATATACATAGAAAATGAATATACTTCAATAGCTCCCGTTTTGTTTTGTGGTGTAATTCAGTTTCAGTCATGTAACCGTCAGGCCGTGAATATGAGACATTTTTTTATTGCATGAGTTCAGCGAAAAGCTAGACGGCCCACCTGATGGAAAGCGGTTACCAGCGCATATGGACATATATACCGAAAATGACATGTGGGTATCTCTAAAACCGATTATAATTATTTGTATCTACATAGATAAATGCCATGCAAAAGATTAAAATACTGTGGTAAGAAAGTTTATTCGCAAATCACCTTGTATATGTTAGGTAATCGCCGGACATAGTTGCTAATGTAAATATGTATACAAGGGAAAATCCACGCGGCTTTCGACTTCGTTCGCGTGGAATAGTAAAAAAAAAGTAAGTTTTTTTTTTTTTTTTTTTTTATTGCCTGAAGCAGGCAAACAGGCGGACGGCCCACCTGATCAAAGGTGGTTACCGTCGCCTATGGACGTTTGCAACACCAGGGGCGTTGCCAACGCGTTGCCGGCCTCTAAGAAATTTTATAATGCCTTTCTTGAACGACCCCATGTCGTAGCGCAGAGGGAAAACCTCGGCGGGAAGTTCTCTCCAGATCATTGTTGTACGCGGTATAAACGTTCTAGAGAATCGTTGCGTAGTTGAGCGTGGGAGCTCCAGGAAATGGGGATGAACATCCCGTCGATGGCGAGCGGTGCGGTTGTAGAAATTAGGTGTTGGCACCAGATCAAACAGTTCCTCGGAACACTCCCCGTTGTACAGGCGGTAGAATACGCAGAGGGACGCAAAGTCTCTCCGAAGGCTAAGCGATTCTAAGCCGCCTGTTAGTATGGGATCGTCGACTATACGAACAGCGCGACGTTGGATGGAGTCAAGGGGGTCGGTCTGGTAAGCGGGTGCTCCAGCCCACAGGTGTGAGCAGTATTCCATATGCCGCCTAACTTGTGCTTTATAAAGCACAAGTCTTTGCCGCGGGGTGAAATACTGCTTAGACCGGTTTAGCACACCAAGCTTTTTTGAGGCAAGTTTAACCTTGCCTTCCAGATGACCCCGAAACTGCACTTCAAGTTAAAGAAACCCTGCGATTTTGAAACATTCTTCATTGGTGTTCCGCTACTATTGTTCTTACCGTGATGGTATATAGACTATAGCCTTCTTGGGCTATTTAACACTCAATTTCAAACTCATCAGCTGTATATATATATATGTATATATATATATATATATATATATATATAAAAGATAAAACTCTCTCAACGACATCACTCCCTGTCAAAATCTTCGCATCTACTATGTTACGTTGCAGAGAAATTACGTTGTCTCTTATAAGCTGTTTAAGCTTTTTAGCTATCACACGGGAACTCTTGAATTTTTTGGGATCAAAAGTATCCTCCTATATGTTGACCAGAGATATAAGCTACCACCATAAAAAAAAATCATGTATATCGGTCCAGTCGTTTCGGAGATTAGCCAGTACAAACAGACCGACAAACAGAGAAACAAAAATTATTAAATAAATCAACATTAGTTCTATTTCACTTCTAACATCCCCTTGATTCGGTTTTTGAAAAAAACCATCGTACAGATGAATAAAACAATCCATTCTGGAGCCTGGAGATCATTATCTGAACTAAATAATTACAAATTAAGTATTCTTTGTGGTTCGAGAAGATATTGGATGTAAATTCGATTATCTTTACAGTAAGAACATGTGTATTTATTTTATTAAATATGTAGTTTAAGTATTTATGATATACCTGATAATATAAATACCTACATCGACAGGTTAAACTATTCCTTAAGTTAGGTTGCCTGGAAGAGATTTCTTTAAGCGATAAGGCCGCCTATTGGTTCTACCATGACAATATTTTAATTACTAAATGTATTTTAGAAATTATAATTTGGTGAGCAATAAAGTGTAATCTTTTTAAGAATAGGCAAAGATTATAGACCATACAACCTATAAACGTTTTGAGCGTAATCGCGTAATCTATTGAAGATTTCATAGTTCAATTTACAGTTCGTGTCATAGAGGTACAATGCATAATACGCGACACCGCGTGAATGTGCCGTGACATTAATTAAAGACACTCAATTATAGGGAAACGAGTTGACACGGCAAGAACTCATGATTTAATTAACGAGAGCACAATGTTAATTTGTTTTGATTTGATCAGTTATTTCATTTTCTGTGTCTAAAGGAACGTGTGCACTTTTTTTTTCAGAGAATTTGAAAGACATTCTCTGCTGTTCTTTTTTTGTAAATGCATATAAATTGTATTAGTAAATGATATTATTAATTGAGATTTAATTGACAATTTAGGAAAGAATTATACTATTGCATAAATGTTTAATGCCAATTTCATTACTCCGATTACTAAATTCCTAAGGGAATGGAAGAAGAATACAGGATGTTAGTAGAGTCCACGCTACCAAAGAAGTCCCACAGACGCGGTGCTGCAATTGCCATATTTAATCCTGCCAGAGTAATTATTTGGTAATCCTTTAATCTTCTTTATATAAAAATGAATGTTTGTCTGTAAGTCCTTTCTAGGGTCGTAAACTATACATTTGATCATGTGATGATCTTTAGCCAAGTTGTTGTGCATGAGCCAAAGAAGAGTTCTGAATTGGTTCACAATTGAACCCGGTATGTGGCGCTACTGTCGGCATACAGATTGAAGCTTTTCTGGGCAGGACGACGTCTGTCGGGACAGCTGCTAGTACTGATATCAAAATAGGATATCACTAAGCTTTCGACGCGGCGTATACCGATACCGCAGCACTTCTGCATCAACAAATCGGAAAGCGGCCTTACTGATGGTCTTGTCACTCCGAATTTGCTTCTTCCAAGGTCTAAATCAATGGATTTGAGTTCAATCTTTACTTTTCTTTACTTTAATTACATTTTTTTAAATATTGACTATCATTAATATAACAGTACAATTATTATAATATATAATATAACTTATTATTTCGTAGACGTACAACGTAATACTATGTAACATATTACATAAATGTAGGTTAATGCATATAACATTTTTTAAAGAGGGCTTCGTAAATACTGCAATTTGGACTGACATTTGTAATCGTTGTCTTCTACTCACTTTCTCAATGCAAGTAATACGAAACAAAATAAATACGACAGTAAAAATGTGGGTTAAAACGTCTCGGTTCAATGACTATAGTCTGACACAATTTTTAGAACCTAACTTATATCGGATAACTGGTTTTGTTTGTGTCTCAATATATTGGAGGTAAAATCACTGTTGATAAAAAGCGAATAATTTTCGAATTTTACACTATGTAGCTTGTTGGTATTTGTAATTTACCACAATAACAGACCAAGAATTTAGTATGTATGTGGCCTTCTTCAGCCAATCTCTATCGACATAAGCTTCCCAAAGTACGCGCCACATATCGCGATCTTCCGTCTGTCTCATCTAGCCCATGCCGGCGACCTGCATGCGTCGACGCGTAAATCTCGCGTTGGTCGCTTAGTTCGTGTGGCACCCACTTATCTAGTTTTTTTATCGTTCCGATTTGACGCAAGTGCTTCAATGTTATTTTGACACTAACTCCAAGCCCCACAGCAAGCTCAGCCGTAGATTGAGTTGGATCCGCTTCCACTATCGCCTTCAATTCGTCGTTGTCGACAATGGTTACCGAGGCTCGTTCTTCGACTCAAAATTCCCAGATTTAAAACGATTGAACCAATAATGAACCCTGTTTATGCAAGCAGTGTTAGGCCCGTACACATCGTTAATGTTTGGTGTTGTTTGCGCAGCGGTATTTCCACGTATGAACTCATATTCGAAAATTGTACGAATTTTCAGTTTATCCACGGCGCCAAAACTACCACAACCTCACTAAAACAAAAAACTATCTAAAAACAAATGACTGAATTTGAAATTCAATTAACACATATTTCAAATAAAATTTATTTGAATTTCGAATTACGCGCCAATCCATAGATAATTAAATCTGAAAATGCTGGTTATAGAATCTCCAATAACATAGGTAAAGACCTATTACTTAACCTAACTTTGTAAAATATCTAATATTCATTTTGATTCTTTTTATACCTATTTTATTTAAAACAACATAATATTTTGTTATTTTTACCTATCACTTAAATATTCTTGGACACTATGATAAGACTTTTGGACCAACCACTGGAATAATTTTTGTTTAAACATGTAAAAATGATTTTCTTGCATTATATTATAAATTATTATATATTGAATGAATGAATGAAAACTCTATATTGATCATCATAACTTAAATATAGTTTTATATAATTACTAGCTGTCCCGGCAGACGTCGTCCTGCCCGGTAAAAAATAGGGGTTGATCGTAGAGGGTTGAAAATTTAGGGTTGTATGTATCTTTTAATGCTGTATTATAAAAAAATAGAAATTTTGTCTAAAAAATAAATAAAAAAATTTAGGGGTGGACTACCCCTAACATTTAGGGGGATGAAAAATAGATGTTGGCCGATTCTCAGACCTACCCAATATGCATACAAAATTTCATGAGAATCGGTCAAGCCGTTTCGGAGGAGTATGGCAACGAAAACTGTGACACGAGAATTTTATATATTAGATATTGGTCTCAATCTCAAAGATGCTTTTGTCATATAATGCAGGAGTATAGGCATACAAATTTTATTCTTATTAATATGTAGGGCTCTTCTATAATTTTCAAATGTTGGTTTTTTTAATTATCATGGTTATTTCAAAAATATACCAACGAGGAAATGTCTTAAAATGTATAAAAAATGGTTTACATGTATCCGTTTTTTAAAATATTATTTGATGATGGCTTGGCAACTAGGGGCCTTACTTATAATAATCTCGTTAAGAAACGATTATTTCTTAAATACTAGACTCTTAAGCCCCTTATCAATGGCTGTTTCAAATAAAACTTGCCATCTTGCCTCTTAGCAGTCACTTAAACTACCTCCCGATATTGGTTATTTTTGACAGTTATTTATGAGTTACTTTACCACCACCTCTTATCCTTAAGAGGAGTTTATGAGTAAGATTTTCGTTAACCAATTGCTGAGCAGTTCTTAAAATTTAACAAACGATTATAAGTAAAGCCATAGGCCTTTAAGCCAGGTGCAGTTGTATTGTAGGCTACAATCGACGCCATTCAACGGAGTTCTTGTGAAAACTCGAAAGGCCACATTTGACTGTACAGTTCACATTTCTCACAAAAACACATAATTACTAATCGAAAACGATTAATATTTATTTTAGAGTACAACATTTATTTTAAACATTTTTAGAATACAAAACTGCACAGCAGATCGTCCCGTTCAGCTCCCGCCAAAAACTCCCCATTTGTTTGAAATGAAATATGAATCTAAGGCATTTTTTTGGTGCTTTATATATTCTGTCTCTATCATCATGTTCGAATCATGCTCGAGAGACTATAAAGTATTTTTGAATGCAAAAGTTTGAAAATGCTACACGAGATTTCAGTTTTATCGATTAGCGTCTCAAAAGTGTGTTTGTTTCTTATTTTTATATAAAATTTGAATTAATCTATCCAATTAAAGTTCTATTATTTAAATAATATTTTTTTTAATTTAAATCACATCTAGTCAAAAAGTCCTAGTTCTAAAGTTTAAAATATTAATTTATTATATAAAGAATTGATTTCTTTCCTTTTACATTAATTGAAAAAAAAAATCCTTCCTATTGTAGTCATTCAAGTTATTGAATTCTTGCATTTTTATCTTGCGGTGATCTTGGAGACTAAAAAAACCTGATAAATCTATGTTGCACTTCCCGTCTGCAAAAGTGTGTAGTTTTTATTTTTAGTAAATAGATTGTCCATTGTTAACTGATACATACAACATTTTTAGTTGTAAACAAATCGTTTGATAACAAGAGCTCTCGTAATACTGGTTGAATAATGACTATCAGAATGTAATAGTGAAACAAATAAAAACGTCTTATGAAACAGATAGAAGGTATGCTTATACCTTCTATCTGTTTGCAGTTGATAAAATCTTAGAATGAACGTCTGAAAAGCTTGATATTATTTACTTGTTATTTTAATTCCAATGTTTTCGCGAATTTGTTCATAATAGCGTTTTAATATGATCATGAAGGTCATGTGGTGAATTAGGTAATAAACAAACCACACAGAAGATATGAATTCATTATTCATGGTCTTGATATAACCATCATTTAATGGTTACATATTTGATAATATCTTCTTAAGATTTCGCGACTTGTATACATAATACGTACTACGTTTTAAGCGCGCTATTTTTTTATTTTAATTGTAGGAGTTCAGCAAACAGGCAGACGGCCCACTTCATGGAAAGCGGTTACCATCGCCTATGGACATTTCCAACACCAAAGGTGCTATAAATGCACTGCTGCTCTCTTATTTGATTGATTTTAATTATTGGAACGAAGTTCCTTATCGCGCGTTGCGAAAGGGACGGAAAAAATTAAGACCAAAAGTTGTTTAAAAAAGACATTTTTGCTATAGTTGTAAGCCGCGCGGCTTGCGCGTGTTTCTCTGTCTCTCTCCCTCACATTGTTACTAAAATTGAGCCTACTGATTAAGTTTATATTACATTGTATTTGTTAATAATAGAAAAAAATATCATTATAACTTTAAAAAAAAAAATTACAATTCCTTCACTAATTAATCGAAAGGAACTTCGTTCCATCCGGGTGTCCCTTGACACCTCTCAAGTTTTTAGTTTTATTTTTGTTTATAGTAGTTATTTACTCTATGGTATGGTATAAATAAATCCCCTTTTAGCCTTTTGGTCGTCCTAATAATGTGTAATATACAAACCGTGAACACCTGAATTGAAACATGAAGAGGATTGTTACAAGTTTCAAATCCCTTAGATCAGTGTTTTTCAACCTTTTTCATGACACGACCCCCTTTAATATGAAGAAATATTTCGCGACCCCCTTACCCCTTGCTCTTTAATACACTTTTATTAGCTTCATATGTATGTTAGTATGTAACGGAATCTTTCAAGTTAAATATGATCGCCTTTCCGGTTTCCGATTGAGCTGAAATTTTGCACGTGTGTGTATATCGCGTGACAATGCAATAATATGGTACCATGGAGCTGATCTGATGATGGAGTCGTAAGGCGGTCATAGGAACTCCTGTACTAAACAAGATAGACTCGTCGCGTTTGAGCTGGTACATGTAAATCGCGTGACAATGCAATAATATGGTACCATGGAGCTGATCTGATGATGGAGTCGAAAGGTGGCCATAGGAACTCCTGTACCGAACAAGACCTGTCATCTTTGGGCTCGTTTTACTTGTCTTGGCTAGCACTCTGTTGCTAATCGATATGCAGGATCTCAAAAGCTTGTATTTAAAAACCTTTTTTAAAAGCTTATTTTTACATAACGTTCCGTTTTATCATAAGAGTGTATTTAATTCTTTTTTCAAAGTTTCCAAGGAGAAGGGAATTATATCACTAAAAAATAAATAATATAAAATTTAACTAAAAAATGAAAAACGAATAATAGTTAAAAAAACTAAACAAATACGCTTTTATAGAAAATCCAACTAAAAAATAGAAAATAAATTTGAATTTAAAAAAAGGATTATATTTAAAAAAAGCGTGGGGTGCTTTTCAGGATATTATCAAAATAACCTTTTATATTCTGTTTATAAAATATTTATAACTATTGATGATACCATGCACCCCACGCTTTCTTTACAATAAAATCATTTTTTCTCACACTATTTTAATTCAAATTTATTAAATTTTATTTTATATTTTTTAGTTGGATTTCCTATAAAAGTGTATTTTTTTAGCTTTTTTAAATTATTATTTTTTTAGTATTTTATTTTGTGACAAATATTCAATCCAACATATTTATTCTTTTTCATAATTGGGGTTCGACTAAATACATAATTAAGTAGGAAAAACTCATTGTTTTTACATCATTTGCGTCGCCAATAGATAACGCAATTTACGCGCATACCTATAACCACGTCATCTCCCCACATAAATGAGAAAGCGTTGCTATCCAGTAGCTCTTCCTGTATCTAAATCAGAAAAACCCAATACTATTGGCGAAAGTTTGATTTTACCAGTGGCATTAGATATGGCGGAGGTTATGTTTGGCAAACACGAGGTCGAAAAACTCAAAAGTATACCTCTGTCTGGCAGTACCATTCAACGCGGGATAAGCTGTATGGCGACTGATGTTCGTGATCAAGTCATAGTAAAAATAAAAGAAAGTACTTTTGTGTCCTTACAATTTGGTGAATCTGGTGAATCGGTGAATTTGGTGGATCGGTGAATTTGGTGAATCGGATATTGCACACTTTACTGCAGTAGCTTTCCCAACCTTTTGTAACTCCGCTACAGAAGCTTCGCGACCCCCCTAAGCAGGCTTGGCGACCCCCTAGGGGGTCGCAACCCACACGTTGAAAAACACTGCCTTAGATATATTGTAATACGTGCAAACTACTCAGAAGGGTTTATGGTAATAAAAGAACAGCAACTGGTCACATAGTTATAATCAGAGAACCTTACGGTTTTAACACATCAATCGAGCATTTTTATAACATCTCGCCATCCCTTCAACAATTTAAAAGTTTTAGAAACTTAGCATATTGGTACAACTGATAGCGGATTGAAGTCATTGATAAACTATTTTATTAAGTGTTATGAATGAAAAGAATTGAATAAATTACTGTTTGGTAAATCCAGATAAAATATTTTTTACAAGATATTATATAAAACATTATTATTAAAGTTTTACATGTAATAAAACAAACGGAATACAGTAAAAAACTATCGCGTCTGCCAACATGAAAATAAAATGTAATGAATACCATCTATATACAATTGAGAGATTTTGAATTATAATGTACACAGTTACCTCATCATATTAGAAGAATATTCTTATATACAATTATGGTAAAATATAACTTAAAATGTAACATTACTATTCAATTGAGGAAGTGGCCGAGTGTATCATTTAGAAATAAGAGGGTACATAACAAAATTAATTATTAACTTCAAACGGAAACATGACAAGAACAACTATGCTACTAAATAACTGTAACAATATCTATTCACAAATAAAATATCTGTATCACCAAAATATCGATATCGATATAATGAAATAACGATATTGAAAAATATGTATATCTACGAACAATATATAGATAATTTTCAATATATCCTTTATGCACATTGATGTTCAAAATACATATAGATTAGACATCTCAAAATTCTGGATAGTGCTCGAACGGAAACCTATACAAAGAAAAGCATACATTAAATAAGAAAATATTCAAATTTATACCTATAATGTATGGTTCGTTTTGCAAAATTTCGAGATAAAAATAATTTAAAAATAATATATATAATCTTTATTTTCGTGACGCAGTCTTAAGATAGTGCTTTAACTGCCGGAAACAAAAACGAGTTTAATCCACGCAAAATAATATAGTAACAACCTTGTTTTGATAATTCCTTATTGCAATATTCACTTAGTACGTCCATTTATGATCATGCATTCGTATAAGTCATTACGTAGCTTACGGCCTTATTCTTTAACAACCTTAATGAAGCCTACAAACTTAATCTCAATGTGCCTGCGTCTCATTGCATTGATGTAGATTCGGATCTAAGTCGAGAATCGGGCACTGTTCTAGCAGCTTGATCGAGAATCATGCACTGTTCTAGGAGCTTGATCGAGAATCATGCACTTTTCCAGGAGCTTTATCGAGAATCATGCACTGTTTCCAGGAGCTTGATCGAGAATCATGCACTGTTCCAGGAGCTTTATCGAGAATCATGCACTGTTCCAGGAGCTTTATCGAGATTCATGCACTGTTTCCAGGAGCTTAATCGAGAATCATGCACTGTTCCAGGAGCTTTATCGAGAATCATGCACTGTTCCAGGAGCTTTATCGAGATTCATGCACTGTTTTAGGAGCTTTACCGAGAATCGTGCACTGTTCTAGGGGCTTGATCGAGAATCACGGACTGTTCCAGGAGTTTATCGAGCCTATATAAAATAAGATAAAATAAGAATAAATCAATCTTTATTTGCAAAAACATAGGTGCATGAATAGGTAGATAGATAGATAACAGATTTACATCAAGAACGGTTTAGTAGTTAGTGTAGTTTGTCCCGGACATATATCGAGATTTTTGTATAGATGAGATATGTTAGAATAAAAAAAAAAACTAACTTCTACCTATTGATTTTAGGACCAGTATCACGCTTAAAATTATTAAAGACAAACTACGAGTTAAACAATTCTTTTTAACCGACTTCGAAAAAAGGAGGAGGTTCTCAATTCGTCGGGATTTTTTTTTGTTGCTTTTTTTATGTATGTTCGCCGATTACTCCGTGATTTATGATCCGATTTTCGTGATTCTTTTTTTGTTCGACGCGGAATAGCTTCCAATTGGTCCCCTAAATTTTACATAGTTTTGCCCAGTAGTTTTTATTTTACGAACAGTTTTTTGTTCTCGTTTCTTGGGACCTATATTTTTTAAGAAGCACGGCACCATTCGTAACAAGTAACAAATAAAAAATAAAAACTTCTTATTTTTTATGCAAATTAAATTAACTCTCAACTGTTAGCTTTAGTATTAATAGAGGATTCTATTTACTATAATTATGATCAAATGTAGATGGTTTTGATAAATTAATAAAACAAAAACTTATACGTACTTACTAAGAAATATCGCTTTCAAGACCTCCTCTCGTATTTTATAATAAGTCTTTAAATCCTATATATTAAGTAAGGGGTGTCACTGCATTCCGCTATTTGATACGTAACATCCGTTGTAATGGTTCATTTGACTAACATTTCTTATTTTAAGCGAGTTTACAATGACTTTATTTTGATATAGTGTACAACGAAGTTATTTTTATTGTATAAAAATGCATAAAGTTTGAGATTTCTATAATGTAGTGATGGAAGAAGAGTATTGTGACTGGCAATTGTTTTTTTTTATTGCGTCAGTTGAGCAGACAGGCAGACGGAGCAGCTGATAGAAAGCGGTTACCATTGCCTATGAACATTAGTAACACCAAAGGTGCTACCAGTGTGCTGCCGCTCTCTAAAGGGAGACTGGGACCTGGTCACTAATGTCGGAACACCTCGACAACTTGAGGAATGGAATAGAAAGGAAGGGGTAGGGAAGATGGAGGGGGCAGAAAACAGTGGGTTGTGGGAACTCTTATTTATCATAAGCTCAACACTAATTGTTCTATGTAAGTATTCTGTGAAACTGTGGTATCAAATTGACCGAGTCGGCCGAGTGAACTTGATTTTATGACGTTTTATCTTTATATACATAAGTCTTCTGTACGTGTGTTGACAGTGAACTCGTTCTAAGCGAATGGATCGATTTGAATGAATTTTTTTGTATGTGTTCAAGTGGATTCGAGGATGGTTTAGATTCACAATTGGACCCGGCAGGTGGTATTGCAATCGGTTCCTAAATTTTTTTTAAGGCAGGGCGTCGTCTGCCGGGACCGCTAATTATATATAACTCTATAATATTATAAAACTGTAAGCATGCAGTGTCTGTACATTGAAGCTATTTAAAAAAAACAAATGTAATAACAATAACTGACAATGACAATGGAGAACACGATGCATGTTTTTAGATTTCTTGTCTGTTCGGGATTCACTTAAAAACTACTGGACCGATTTCGATGCGGTATTCACTGATCGACAGCAGATTCGTAGACTTAAAATTTGCGATATTTTTTATGCCAGGAATCCCGCGGTGATTTTCCCGGGAGTGGTTTGAAGGTGTTCGGGTGCATAAAAATTACCTTATTCCTTATACACAATTTTCACTAAAACAATAGCTTACGGTCGTTTCTAAAAGCTGATATATTTTTTTGTGTACCGGGAATCATGCGAATATAAGGGAATATCAAGTCAAGCGTGGATGAAGTCGCGAGCATATCCTAGATTGAAATATATTTTTAGAATAAATAAATTCAATATTTTATCATATAGTGACGTTTTATTATTTAAAAGATTTTTAAAAGTTCAATCTGTCAAATGTTGACAGTTAGTATACTTTTTGACTGATTTGGTCAACAAAATATCTACGTTTTAAACAATACTGACGATTCTTAAAGAAGCCTGCAAATTTACTCTAACTTAATATAAATAAGACCGTAAGACTTTAAAAAGAGAAGAAAAACCTGTAGACAAATTACGTAGGAACTCTTCAGAATAAGTTTTTTTTGTCATGCGATTGTTATTTATATATATTCACGTCTGCACTAAGCATTACTTCCACGTAAAACGCAATGAATTGATGATAGTTTTCTCATAACTGTTTGTTTACGCAATGCATTTAAACATTCTTGAATAACAACATGCTTTCGACGTTACACTTGTCACTTTAAACAAGCCATACTCAACCCTTTTTTATAAGAGTCACATAGAGTCTTAAAGGTATTAGACAGGGCTGTTTAACCAAAATGGGCGCCGGGGTGCGAAAGTCATCCCGCCCCTACTTCTTTTCCAGTAAAATAAATTTAAATTAGTAAAAAGGTATATTCACTAAATTTAAATAGGTGATTCATTGTTGTATCACAATTTTTGAATTCTAAAGTCGTGACAGGATTTTGAATTTTGTTTCAGTTTCAATGATTTGTTTAATAACCAATTATAGCGGACATAGAGTCGCTATCAAGATACTCGAGGAGGTGGTCACAATGGCTACATAGGAATGTTATTATGATAATACATACATACATACATAACTTCACGCCAGGTCCCTTGCGGGGTAGGCACGAACAACAGAGCGCCGTACAGGTTTATTCTTACACACCTCACTTGCTTCTTTGAAATTCATAGTTCTTGTCATGCACGCTCGTCTGTTCTTAAGGCTCCTGACATCACCTTCTGCTAATACACGATCAATTTGATCATGGAAGGTGTGTCGTGGCCTTCCGCGACTTCTGCATCCATCCACTTTTGCATTGCATATCTGTTTAGTCATTCTTTCATCATACATTCTTTCCACATGCCCGAACCACCGGAGCATTCCTTTCCTTACCTTCACCCCGACACTCTCTTTCAGACCAACTCTCTTTCTTACTTCGGTATTACGAACGCGGTCCGCGCGCGTCACTCCGCAGATTTTGCGCAGTGCTCGCATCTCGCATTATGATAATGATAACTGATAATTTACCATTGTTGAATAATAACACGCTTTCCAAGTTACACTTGTCACCTGGAATTAGTCATACAATTCATATAGCTGGCTGGAATCTTATTCTTCAAATGAGAGACTGGTTTACAATAACTTTATGTTCTCTTTATAAGCAATTTACAAGACATGTATTGCGTTTGCGGACCGATACATTATATATTTTTAGTGTTTGCAGATTAGTAGACAGGCAGACGGCTCACCTGATGGAAGGCGGTTATCGTCGTCTATGGACATTTGCAACACCAAAGGTGCTACAAATCCGCTGCTGCTCTCTTAAAGGAGACTGGAACCTGGTCACTCATGCCGGAATACAACTCAAGGTTGTTAGGGCGCATACTATAGGCCAGGGATGGTAGTTATCCAAACTGCTAAATACCCTACCACCTGGCTGTGGATTGGTTTTGTCGCCTCTTAATACAGGCCGCCCGGCCGCCTTCCAGGGCTGCAGAGAGGCTAGTTCATATACCCGTAGCCTTCGCATAAGGCAAATAATAAACAGAACAAATAAGGGGGGTTAATTCGGACCAGGAAATGTGAACAAGAAATTTTTAGCATTTTCGTCTGTATGTCGATTTTAACGGGACTTTCACTGGCAGATAGCTAGGTTAGTCGCTACTGTACCCCCGACTCGGGTGGCAATAATACATCGTCGGGGGTGCTAGTGTCACCTCAACGTGGCCAAAACCTACGCGGCGGTTAGTCCACTATCGGCTTTCTGCTTCTTAAAAAAACAAGCTGCGACAACAGCCATAAATGTCTCACTGCTGGGCTCGGGCCTCCCATTATAGGGAAACGGACAGTATACCGCCACGCCTGTCCAAGGCGGCTTGGCAGGTTTGACACATCGATTATCTCGATGTGCAGCAGGTTGCATCACGATATTTTCCTTCACCGTTGTTAGCACGTGGTAATTGTGACACTGCACTTTATGTCGGAAAACTGCTTCAGTGAGTGAGTGAGTTTGGGTACGTGCGCTAGCCATTGCGCTACTACAACTTGTTAACCTCCTGCCAGAGCCATATTTATTTCTTTTTCCAGAAACTGCCATCAAAATTGCCGCGCCAAAACCATATTGTCTCTTTTATTCTAATACAAATTCTATGCAATTAGAGGGAAAAAACATCAGTGTCAACGTTCATTTCAATTATTTATATTTGATTATAAATTTGTGGAACTTCCCAATGGGCCATGTGTGACAGTTCGGCAACAAATTTGTGATGGTTCCGAAATTGATAAAAAGTGTATCATTTAATTTGGCTCTCCGCTCCCCTATATGTCGTTTACTTGGCATTTAATTAAAAATGATTTTATTCCGTTCCGTAATTTAATAAGTTTCAATGATAATTATGAGATGATATTTAAAATCCAATTTGCGTCATTAAAAGGTGGTTCGATCATAATCGAAGCCGGAACTCGGCTACAACAGAAAGCAGATGCACTGAGCGAAACAGGTTCCAATACGCTCTCGATAAACTGAGCCCTCTTACAACATTCGAACTGTTGCTTTGATGCAAATTATCATTTGCAACTGATTGAGGTTAGAATATTGTAGGTATATGTATAAACAAGACATGTTCTGCACTTCCTTCTTACAGCCCTTACTGGCTACTTGACCAAGGGGAGGGAGGGCCAGTTTTAATATTATTATGTCGTCTAAATCGTGTCCGGCAATCTCTTGAAACGTAGGTTTGCCTGATTTCGGTGTTCTGTTAACTCTAATGGCGTACCCGTGGTAAGCCACTTTATAAATATTTATAAGCGAAACCTCGCGAAATAAATATTTAATATTTTGTTAGCTTCTCAATATTAATTTCGGATAACGCCATTTTTGCTAATGGTAATATTTTATTTTTATTATATTTATTTTTATTCCACCGCGACAATATCGAGAAGATATTGTGGATTTAGTAGAATACGAATTTTCCGCACTATCGATATGGAATCGTATTTTGAATACCTTGGCAATGCCAAGATACAGAAATAGCAGAATTGAGCCCCGGGTTATCGGGTCACAGAATTGGGCGCTACACTACGTTTGCTGAGACGCCATATTCATTCTTGGACTCATCTACTCCATCGGCCTTAGGTCCTACGACAGACATGTGAATGATTGTAAGTTATTTAGTCTCAGACATGGCAACTTTATATTGTGTAATATGCTGGTAACATTGTAGCTCACCTCCCTCTCTGTGTGTTCGCCATATTTTTGTCTAGCTTTTTTTGTTAAATAAGCTTGCTAATGGTAATTGTTACATAATTAAAAGAATACAAGATGGCCATGTCTGTATAATTTAAAGAACCAAGAAGATCCAAATCACCAATTTTGTACAATGATCCCTTCCTACTTGAGCTTACAAATGTGTATTATGAATGAATGAATGAATAACTTTATTGCACATAAAATTACAGTACAATAGGCGGTCTTGTCGCCAAAGGCGATATCCTCCAGACTACCCTATACAATTGGAATCCGACTACATTATTTAATGACTTTTATAATAATTATTAAATGGAAGATTGCATTGTGTTTACATTCGTATCGTCATAGTTATATAATTAAATTTATCATTATAATCTTCATTTATTTATTACTATTGCAGCAGTAATTTTTTTTTTATATATGTCACTCATCTATGTTACTACATTTAATTTAAATGTACTCAAATTGTTATTGTAATAAAAATTTATATTGTAAAAAAATATATATAAATTTCATTCGAATTGTAATATTTGAATTGTAATGGACAGTTAAGTCAAATGATATACTTCTTATTCCCTTTTGTATTTTGTACGAACGTACCTACTTATGTAATTATAAGCAGATACAAGTAAAATGAGTCCAAAAGCGCATTAATTTATGTCTGAAAATTAATTAAAATTATTTATATTTTAAAATTTAGATGGTAAGATGTTATTTCGACTGTACTATTTACATATGTAAAAAAGTTTAGAATTTATTCTAGCATATTTCCGCATGGTTGTCTAGAAATATAATTCGATTATAATAAATACGTATTTAATGGTATTTAGTACATGTATGTTTTTAAATATTTCCTTTTAGATATCTACGTAAGTGAAATTGACCGTGGTATAAATTATGATCGGGAGTAGATGGGATGCCTCCTCGTTCTCTTTTGGAAAACCGCAATGACTACTAGTGGCACTGCAGAAGAAGTAAAACGCATCATAGGAGTAGATAATGTCCTCGACCGTAGACCACGCCTTTGGGCATAGTTCAACCATCATCCATATCATGATCACCGAGACGGGTCATGTTGGTGTGCCGCGCGCGCCCTTCATATTTGAACGTAAAGAATTAAATGCCAGAGGAGCTAGCCCGCCGGCAACTGGATACTCTTACCTCTAGTACATTAAGGCGTGGAATACACCTGCCAGCATCGCGGGATCGCTTCAGCTAAGCACACCCTAGGATGCGACAAAATAAAGAAAGCATCTTGCATATAAGAGTATAAGTATAACATACTTTTAAGAATGCCTATCCGGATAAATCAGCCAATCAAGAAATTATGAGTACATTATTATATATTTTCAGAACAGCGATATAAAAAACAATATCCGTATCAACAACAGCGTTACAAGCACTCCAAACAGTTGCCATGCAACAAGATATCTGCAAGAGACCCGCTGGTTGCGAAACCGCGCTGAGGTGAAGGCACAAGAAGGCGGCCAGTCGTTTCCAGCGAGTACCGTGTGTTGACGCCTGCGCCCCGTATACTTAACAACTTTTTTAACATCGCGCGCACAAAAGAACGGAATACTGAATGTTCTAAATTCAAATTTGGATTATGTGCTTTTGACAGTAGTGTTGTGCCTGTGACAGTGGAGTGTTTTTTTATTTTAATTACTTGACACAGATTGTGGTTAACGGTGCGAGAGAATCGTCTCGCTAAAATCGAATGTGTTAGTGTTCAATAGCATTTGTGCCGGAATTTTAACGGATTTTCGAGCTAAGGTAAGTTAAAACGGATGTTTACAGTTATTGTCTTAATCTAATTCCGAGTGAAAGCTTTTGGAACACCGGAAATATAGTTTTAAATAGTTTTAATCGACTTTTAAGATGAAAGGCAATTGTAATTGCATAAATCTGCATTTTCAATCAGAATCTTATTTGAAAAGTTAAACTTTTTTACAAAATCAATTTTAAAATTAATATATATTTGGTACCATTTTAAATATATGTAGGTAGGATAAAATATGGGTCGTATTTTTTGGAATACCCTCATTATGTATAATAATACTAGTAAAAACATAAAAACTTTACAATTTTTACGGCATTAAAGATTTGAAGAGACATATTATGTTATTAAATACTTAAAAACAAGTTTCTTCAACGGTTGTGAGTCTAGTAGACAAATTCACACCGTGTTTTCTAATAAACATTCATAATTCATAAGAGATTTAATGAATATTCACTGTGTTTACGTAAAAATATGTAAATTTTTTTAGTTGCCCTGCCTTTAGGAGACATAATTTAAAAAGGAGACCGTGTTTATTTTATTTATGCCGTATATGATACCGCACTCGGAGTCCGCTAATGATTAATTATTCCTTAGATAGCGCCGATTTAATTTCACGGTTTACTTTTTCATTTACGTGGATAAGTTACCTTATTTAGTAACGAAATATTCATGAACATATTTATCTGAATTCAATAATTTTAAATTACAATAAAGTCAGCTGTGTGTACTAGTACACGTGCAGTGAATGGTTCTGTATACTTAGGTAATGACTGTAATGAGTGTCCCATATTTCAGGCATCATAAAAATGCCTACAATTGAAAGTACACTACACTCGAAACTACTATCTGTCCTACGATCTGTCATGCAATATCGGTCGGAATGTATGGGCCACCAAAGTGATAAGCCACAAACGTCTTCAATCAGCTGAGATGAGAATGTTGAGATGGATGTGCGGTGTTACATGAATGGATAAGGAAATGAGTACATAAGGGGATCTTTGAAAGTTGCACCCGTCAATGAAAAATTGAGAGAAAGAAGATTAAGTTGGTATAATGAGATGGGATGGAAGTCACGTGTCAAAAAGAAGTTAAACCACAAGACAGATGGGTACATATGTAGAGGTGGACCAAAAAAGGATGGATGGATTGTGTGAAGGATGATATGATGATATGTGGTGTGACAGAAGATGTATGTCAGAGTAGAGAACTGTGGAAGGAAAAGACATATTGTGCTGACCCCAAGTATGAAAGAAAGGAGACTCGAAAACTACTGAACACACCTTGTTTAAACTTATTCTCCTTGAAAGTACTTTTTCGCTCTACTACTGTGATTTTTATCAGAATTTGCCTACTTTATACGGCTTTTAGAGGTTCAGTTCACGCTGAAATCGCTACGCAATCCTATCAAAGTTTTGGATAATTACCTATTTTACAATATATTAAAATTATACATTTAAATCTTGAGCTCTAAGAAAGAAAAATATATGCGAATTTATTTTGACTTTTTCTAATACTTATATAATTATTAGTGTTTGTATTTTTTTATATAAATTAATAAGTAATATTAGAGGAAACTTCATAATAAGAATACCAAATATGACCACGGTATTAATTTTAATAGTATTAAATAAATAAATTAATTAGCAGCAGCAGCAGATAAAAAGAAAAAACTTGGTTATTTGAATTTTTCACATCAATTTTGAGGTTATGTGAAAAAAGTATGAATGCAAAAGTTGTAGATCTTTTTACTACCTACAACTTTGCAATGTAACTTTTTTCCATAGGACTTGTAGTTTTGCCGGAAATCGAGATAAACCATTCTTTACTCTTAAAACTCTCCCCCTTTCACTTCCCGACCTCAGATGGCCCGTAAATTATTTTTTCTTTCATTTCTTTTATATTCCCTTCCTTTTCCAATTGGTTTCATCCTATAAATTACCTCGCTTAAAACCGTTAAAATGTAGTTTTATGTATACAAGTCGCGAAAACTTAAGAAAATATTATGGGTTTCATCCTACTACATTTTTTTTGTTTCAAAAATGATCTAATCTGGTCTATAAGTATAAGAAGGAGTAGTGTAAAGTATTTTAAACCATACATAACACCAAAAGGAAAACTTTTAAGACCCGTGTCCAGAATAAATAATGTGTTGAGTGAAAAGACTTGACTCATCTCACATGGTCCTACAACACACTGCTGCTTAGAATAAATTTACTTTTGAAATCAGCTTTAAAGCTAAATTTATTCTACTTTGGAGGTACAATACATAACGTTTTTTGTCTATTGTTATTCTATGGACAGTATTATTAAGTTCATTTTATGGCAGATAAGATTAAGTAGGTATTAAACTTAGTTATCATGTTTCTTTATCGATGACAACAGCAACGTGGAAATAAGTAATATTATATTATGTATGTAACAAAATCTATCATGCTTTGTGACCTTACTACAATATTCATATATATCCACGTTCTATAAAATATGTTTATTATGTAATGGAAACTCTCATTTTCTGGTATGAATTGCAGCATATATTCACCCCGGCGTTGAAAGTAGAGATATAAAAAAAATAAGTTTATTACCAAGACCACAAAATAAGAATAATTACATATAAGCATAAACATCTAAAACCACTCGTATTTTTTTATAAGTGATACCTAAATAAAATTAAAAGCATTTTTTATGGTTTTATTTTATCAACTTTCATTCAAATTATAGCAGTTAATAACCGCAACTAAGAATGTTGCAAAATAATATGTATTAATGAATATAAACAAATGTTAATTACATACAATATGTGCTGTCCATATTTGCGGCATCGTGTTTAAAATTGATAAGGTTAAGATAAGATTATAATTTAACGATAAAATTATTTTTTTGAAAATATTTCAATTAAAAGTAAACTCAATGACCACATGTTACATTATTTTTGTATTTCATTTTCTATAAAAAATTATTCATTTACAGATTTGCAAAAATAGTTAAGAACGTTCCAAATCCATCCAGATTTTTATCATTATAAAATATGTTTAATTGATATGCAAAAGGTTTAGATATACGGTCTTATTTATATTGAGTTACAGTAGGCTTCAATGCTTGCCAACAGGGCGGCTCAATTGTCGACGTCTCGTTCGCCAGCCCTGAATTGGCGCGCCGTGTGCGGGACTGGAGGGTCATCACGGGAGTGGAGACGCTCTCCGATCACCGATATATTCGGTTCAGCGTCTCCCACCGGAATCCGGACCCGCCGTCCTTTGAGCCCCCGGTAGGAGACTGTCCGCGCTGGGCATTAAAAAAGTTAAATCGGGAGGCGTTCAAAGAGGCCCTGATCGTCGCCAATTGGGCATCAGGGCCCGAGATGAACCCTCCCGACGTAAATGTAGAGCAGGAGGCAGAAAACCTACGGTCGCTCGTCACAGGCGCCTGCGATGCGGCGATGCCAAGGAGGGGCAGATTCCGGCCTTTCCGAAAGGTGTACTGGTGGAGCCCCGTACTCGAGGGGCTAAGGCGCGCGTGCAATAGCGCGCACCGCCAGTACTACCGACACAGACGACGGTTACGCCGCGCAGCAGACGCAGCGACCGTAGAAGCTCAGCTGTACGAGGGGTACAGAAGCGCCAGACAGGATTTACGCATCGCGATCCGCGATGCGAAGAACGCGGCCTGGGGGGAGCTCTTGGAAAGCTTAAATCAAGACCCTTGGGGGCGCCCTTTCAAGATGGCACGGAACAAGCTCCGTGCCTGGGCGCCCCCGCTGACCGAGTCTCTTCCCAGGAACGTAGTACGCGACGTGGTTGGCGCTCTGTTCCCTTCACGGGCTGAGCACGTGCCTCCTGCTATGGCCCCGCCAGAGGCGGAGCCCAGCGCGGATAGAGACCCTGTGCCCACCGTGGACCGGGTAGAGCTGGGGGTGGCTATGCTAAGGCTAAAGGCCAAGAATGCCGCCCCCGGCCTTGACGGCATTCCAGGGCGTGCGTGGGTTCTGTCCTACGACGCCCTCGAGCCCCGACTGATGAGGCTTTTCGGCGCATGTTTGGAGCAGGGCCAGTTCCCGCAACGGTGGAAGACCGGGAAACTCGTCCTGCTGCGTAAGGAGGGGCGCCCTGCGGACTCACCGTCCGCCTACCGGCCCATTGTGTTGCTGGACGAGGTCGGAAAGCTCTTCGAGCGCATCATCGTCGACCGCCTCGTCCAGCACTTATCGACGACGGGGCCGGACTTGGCGGACAACCAGTTCGGCTTCCGCACGGGGCGCTCTACAATCGACGCTGTCATGCGCCTGAGAAGCCTGGCGGAGGAAGCAGTTTCCCGGGGCGAGGTATTACTGGCGGTGTCTCTTGACATCGCCAACGCCTTTAATTCCTTGCCCTGGCCTTGCATTATGGAGGCACTCCGGTATTTTGGTGTGCCTCCCTACCTCCGCCAAATAGTCGGGGATTATTTAAATGAGAGAGCCGTCATTTACCCGGTCCACGAAGGATGGAATCGGCGAGCCATGGTGTGCGGTGTTCCACAGGGGTCGGTTCTTGGTCCCCTCCTGTGGAACATCGCATACGACTGGACGTTGCGCAGTAGGGTCCTCCCTGGCGTCAGTATCATATGCTACGCGGATGATACTTTGATCGCAGCTCGGGGGAGGACCCATAGGCAGGCGTGCCTTCTAGGCACGGCTGGGGTGTCGTTAGTAGTAGGCAGGATCCGGCGTCTTGGACTGGAGGTGGCGCTTCAGAAGACTGAGGCTGTGTTCTTCCACGGCCCTCGTAATCGACCACCTCCAGACACCGCTATTATAGTAGGAGGCGTCCGCATCGGCATCGGGGAGACCATGAAATACCTTGGATTGGTCCTCGATAGCCGGTGGGATTTTTCGGCACATTTTCGGCAGCTGCTCCCCAGACTCAAGGGGGCAGCGGGTGCGCTATCGCGCTTGCTCCCCAACATCGGGGGGCCGAACGCCACGTGCCGGAAACTCTTTGAAGGCATCGTACGGTCGATGGCCCTCTACGGGGCCCCTGTATGGGCAGATCGCCTGACGGCCCGAAACGCACCGCTTTTGCGTCAAGCTCAGCGAATATTGGCCGTCAGGGCGATAAGAGGATACCGTACGGTGTCCTTCGAAGTGGCCTCTCTACTCGCCGGATCCCTCCCATGGGACCTGGAAGCCAGGGTCCTGTCGTCACTATATGTATGGCGCAAAGAAGCCCTGGCCAGGGGCACCAGACCCGCGCCTCGCGAAGTCGAGGCGTGCAGGTCGGAGCTCCGCCAGGTCGCCGTGGGAGTATGGGAAGATCGCCTTAGACGCCCCAGCGCGGGCCCCGCCACCATCGAGGCGGTGAGGCCCGTCCTGCAAGAATGGATTGGACGAACACACGGCACCCTGACATTCCGGCTGACGCAGGTTCTCTCGGGGCACGGCTGCTTCGGGAGGTACCTGTGTCGCCTCGGCCGCGAGGCAACGTCAGGGTGCCATCACTGCGACACAGGCGACGAGGATACGGCGCTGCATACCCTACAGGAATGTCCTGCATGGACGGAGCAGCGCCGAGAGCTCGTCGCCTACACCGGATTGGACCTTTCGCTCCCGGCCGTAGTTCGCACCATGGTCGGGAGCCGCACCGGATGGGACGCCGTCTCCTCCTTCTGCGAGCACATTATGTTTGCGAAGGAGGAGGCGGAGCGGGAGCGTGAGCGTACATCCTTGCTCCGCTCCCGCCAAAGGAGGACGCGCCGACGCCGGAGGTCGGAACTCGACCTTCGGCCACCGTAAGCGGGCGGCGCGGGTGGGGCCCCTAGGGGTATAGGGGTTCTCACTCACCCGCATATGCCGTCGAGATGAGAGCGCGAGTGTTCCGCGCGCGCTCATCTCTCTTCCCGTGGGGTGCGTTACAGACCGCCCCACGCACGGACTAGACCAAGGAAGTCGCCGGGGGAGCAGCTCCCCCGGCATTGGAAGAGGCCCAGTGAGCGGGGCCCACGCCTGCCAGGGCATTGCGGAGCCGGGATAGCCCATTCCCGTAGCCCTGGCATAAGGCGCAGGACGGAACACCCAGGGGTTTTAGTGGGTATCCCTAACTGGGGAGTGGCAATAGCGTGGCTCCGGTTCTGACCGGGCACGCTAGTGCCACCCCCGATCTGGCGAATCCCACACTCTCACCGGGTCGCGAACATCCCCCCAGGCTTCTGCGCCTGTCGCGGCTTAGTCCTCAAACGGATTTCCCCTGGCCAAAAAAAAAAAAAAAAAAGGCTTCAATGCTTCGTTATTGTTCTTAAAGAAGTTTTCAAATTTACTCTAATTCAATATGAATAAGCCCGTAAAATGCTTTTAATGTTGCGATGTTGTAAGGGACTACTTGTATCAATTCTAATTTTAGAGCTTTATGACACTCAATTCGATAATGTGTCGATTCAGTTTGATATTTATAATTAAGGTAGTTTCATGGCACTAAGCAAAATGATCGAATTTAATTATTCTATCTCATAATTTGATTTTACATCTAAAGATAGCCTACTTATCACAACGCACCATCTTAGAGTTTAGTTTGAACTTTTTTTTTTAGTATAGTTAACATTTTAATAATTGTACCTAACTAAACTCGTGTTTTTTTTATTGCATGAGTTCAACAGACGGACCGATGGCCCAGCTCATGGAAAGTGGTTACCATCCCCTATGAACATTTGTAACAATAAATGCACTACCAATGCGCTGCCGGTCTCTAAAGGGAGATTGGTAGCTAGGTGGTAGCCTTTCAAGCGGGGAAGTGCCCTACCTGATTGTAGGTTGTTTTGTCGTCGCCTACTATTCATTCTTTCTCCGTTTCTGCACGTATAATAATAATGCATTTTTCAATACGTGCCCAATCTTTTGCGAATAATTTGACTTGACTTTCTAGCAATTTTAAATATGTAAAAACGGTGTTACTGCGACTAGGTAAAAATTGTAGAGTAAAAATCACTCATCAAAACCTACTCAATAAATTGCATACAAATTAAATCAGAAAGCTTTTGCCTAATGATTGGTAAATAAAATTATCATATTTTTTCGTTATTGCACTTTGACAAGAAACTTGTAAACTTCGCAACAGTTGTGGTGACAGCGATGACGAAATAGATTTCATGAAACAAGTTTCGACAAGTTTTGTTAACGTCATGATGTTGTTAAGTTAAAAAGAGATAGCTATATATTGAGAACGACAGTGCAAGGCTTCTTTTGTACTTTTACTTATTATTGAAGACGTTTAAATTTGAAACTATTCAAGTGGAAACAAGTTAATCGATTATACTCTTTGTTGGCGTAATATATTTTTAGAATTATAACTCCTTCCTCTTAGTTGATTAAAACTCCATTGAGTGGAACGATTTTGCAAAAAAATATTGATAGTTTAATTTCCATCGAAATCGGTCCCGAGACTCCTTCCTTTGAGATATTTGGATGACAATTTTTGTTTTTGTTCGTATGGGCCCCAGGATGGTTTAGATTCAAAACTTGATACAGTAGGTATCGCTTATATCTGAGTGGGTCTCATGATGGTTTATAATCAATTTAGATCCGGTAGGTGGCATTGGAATCGGGTTCTAAATTTTCATTTCTCAGAGCAGGACAACGTCTGCCGGACTCCTCATTATCGTATATTTTATAACAAAAATCAATATTTACAGTAGGTATACTCGTATATTCCAAAGCGAAACCGACGATAAGCTTACACATACAAGGGTTCGTTTTCATATCAAAACACCTTATTTTACAACGCTACAGAGAAAAAAATTAAGAGACTGTATTATTTTTTAGAGACTGTGTTGCCAGGACTGGTTTGAATGGAGTCGAAGATTTCTGACGTGTTAAAGTTTCTTGGTTTATTTAATTTTATTTTGATCTTTATGCAACGATAATGATGCGGTTAATATGCTGAAATGTCAAGGTTTTAAAAAGGACTTTTAAGCGTAAACAGAAATGGCAGGATGCTTTATATATAAATCGAGAATCGAGAACGTGAATAATTTATATTCGTTTTATTTGAGTGGGACTTAATATAGTAGGGATGTATGCTATTTTAAAAACCAGCTAAATAGCTGTTACTTATAAAATAGCGGTTCGTTGTCCATCAACTCGCCAGCTAGTTGAAGGTTGTCGAACAAACCTGGCTAACGATAGCTATTGAATGACCATTAGTTAGATGGCTAAGTTTTTAGGAAATTTGGTTATTGATAATTGGTTACGCATCGCTATAAAATAACATGTAAAGTAAAGGAATGAAACCTGTAACAATCCGTAGCTCTATCAGCCGTTTATTTATACTAATATACAAAATAAATATCAAAGTGGTTGTATTGTGTTTTGTATTTATTAAAATTTATTCTGATATCATCTTTAATTTCAATTTTGATTTAAAATGGTTTTCGTAAAGAAATAAATTGTTTTCAATAATTGATTGTAAAACCGTTTTTAGCGATTCGTAGCCATTTTAGGCGATAACGAAATACTTATGAAATTGTCATGACCGCCCGCCCGTGCGTCTGTCTATGTATCCTACGGTCGATCCGTAAATCTTTGTCGGAGACTACTAGAATGGGTAGATAAAGATGAGTTACAATGTGTAACCTATATGCTGCGATATACTGCTATAAGTGAAATCTCAAAAATGAAGATTAGGAGAGGTCGCCATATATTTATGTGAGGGTAGTAATTTTTTGCTCTTTCCATAGTCGTGTGGTGTATTGTTAGTCAGATCTTGAAACATAATATTGATGTTTTCCAAATAAATTTTTAGACCAAATCATCAAAAGTTATTTTATTAACATTTTTAAGTAAGCTACTCTTATATCGCAAAAAATACATAAAAAAATAGAATATCATTATTGCCAGTTTAAAGAATGATGTTTACATTATCTCATCTATCTAAAGAAATAACTAATATTTATTTTTTCGTTGCTATCATATCCTTAAAACGGCTTTTGAATTATCATGTGGCAACACTGCATGCCTCCAGTATCGCCTTTAGACAGCTTATCTCACACCGTAGACAAACAACATTGTTATCAAAACAAATATATCCAATGTTTTATAAAAGTGCAAACATGAGGGGGCTGTAAAAGCTCCCTAAGTTAGATAAAGCAAACTACGTGTACGTGTCACTTGTCTATGACCTTGATTCTTTGACTTTTAAACTTCGAATGCAGTGTTGTTGTTTTGGTATAATTTGTTTTATGCTTTATAATATTGTGTATTTTAATTGTTTTTGCACCCAGCCAGTCTTTTTATTAGTTTCAACGTTACCTATTCGATTAATTTTAATGTTTTTTTAATTTAACGCAACATTATCTTTACCTATGTGATTTTAAAGATTTAATCTTTAGTGACAACAATTATTTACGCAGTTTCAGTAATAATAAGGTATAGGTATCTCTATTGTTTGTTTAATAATAGGCAGACAAACACACATATTGTATATCCCCAAATTAAACAAGTTACGCTTGTGTTATGGATAATATACAACGGACTATTCTGGAGCCAATTCCAGACACCCAGACCATAGTGAATGACGGAGAAAATACGTTTCCGAAATTTACTACACCAGGAATAGAACCCGGAGCCTCTGGCATTGCAGTGAGGTAGGCCGGCTAATGCTTAGCCCGGTCAACCACAGAGGCCGTCAAAGAAGAAGAAGGCAATAAAGAAAAAGGTGAACTTTTTGTGTACGTTTGAGTGGGTCCCTAGATGGTTTAGACTTTAGATGCACAATTGGCCCTAATAGGTGGCGCTGCAATCAGGTTCTAGATTATATTATATAATTTGTCATAATTATACTTAATTGCTATTAAATCTCTACAAATGTATATTTTGTGTTAAAATCTATTTTAAAATCAATCATGTATAACATTGTCACGTTACATTAGTGGTCATATACTGCAAAATGAAGGTTTTTAATTAAATAATTAAAAAAACAAGTACCACTTTGTTCAAAATAAAATAAAAACAAGTAAAACGCTTTGTTTTCGTACTTAAATTAGCGCTGGCCTTTTAATATCATGACCGCCAAAGGTCAAGAACATTATTTGCAACATTAATTTTATATGTCCACGTCGAAATGTCAGTTCTTAGATCATAGTTGACTATAGTTGAAAATAAAATCGCCTTTTTTCAACCATACCCATCTACAAATAATTACTCATTTTTATTAACGAACTTTATTTGTTAAAAAAAAATCTGGACAAGTGTGAGTTGCAACTCGAACACTAAAAAGTTCTGTACAGGTTAAAAAGTTTACTGTATTTTTTATTGCATGAGTTCAGGAGACAAGCAGGCGGAGGCATGGAAAGTGGTTACCATCGCCTTTGGGCATTTGTAACACCATATGGGCTATCAATGTGCTGCTGCTCTTTTAAGGTAGATTGGAACCTGCCCACTAATACCGGAACACAACTCAAATTTGTTATGGCGGCATATTTTGGAGCAGGCCTGGTATCTATCTATCCGGCAAATAATATGTCGAAATTGTATTTTTTCTCTGTTCCTGCACGGATGTCTTTGACACAAGTGTAAGTAAGTAAGTGTTTTGTTAGTACTTCAAATTTGGTGTTAGACATAGACATAGACATAGACAACACTTTATTGTTCACCATAACAAAAATTACAAAAAAAATGCACAACAAGACAATAGTTACTTGGTAAAACAAAAGGCAGCTTAGTGTTTTAAACCTTGAATATATAATAACGATATAATATATGAAAAGTGACGTCACGAAATTTAGAATCTCTCCCACCCCTAGTTATCTTTTCACACTTTGTTTCGCTTCTACTGCGTATGATCTGCACACATACAATTTTTTTCTCTCTATTGCATGAGGTCAGCAGACAGGCTGTCGGTGTCTGGTACTACAAATGACTAGTTAGATTAGTTAGAGTAAGTTTGAAGGCAACTTTACAGATCTAAAGAGTACTTAAACAAACTTACTCTAATTCAATATGAACAAGACCGTTAGTCTACAGAGTCCTATATGTAGCGGTAAAGGACCACATCTGGCATAATGTTACAGATCAGATGACAAACGGCCTATCGTTTCATGCAGATATGGCGATGCTATGCTTTAACGGCGTTATTTTTTAACGCTTCAAATAAGACGCTTCGGTCACAGCCTAAATTTTTAAGAGGCCCCAGCATAAATGGTGCATCTTAAAAATATTCGATATTATAAAAGCTATATCTTGAAAATATATTTGTTTCGAAAATGTATTTACTGTGTCCAAAGCAATTTTGGATACTGTTGGAAGAGAAGAGTCTGTAATCATATAGAAGATAAACCTACAGTGCTAATAAGGGATAGTTTTTGAGAAAAATAATGAACAATTCACCGAAAGGACAAGACCAAATTATAAAGATTCCGTTTTCTTTCTCTAGGCTATGGAACGCTAAATACAAGATTTTGTTTGGAAATTCATGTATTCTTCATATTAAAGTTAGAATGTTAAGAGCTGGTTTTTCCACTGCAACTTGTTGTGTGTCTTAGTATTGCACACGGGATGGAATACATAATTGCTTATTTACTTGAAATAGAGACAGTTAAATATCGGTTTATACAAAATTCGGTATGTAGAAGTTTGTTTGTCAACTGTAACCAAGTAGACTAAGTTGATGTAACGTAACTTTTAATTTTCCATTAATAAATTCTATGAGAAATTTTAGTCGACCTGGGAAAAACTTCCCGTCGAAATTTTTTATAGTTTGCAATACCATACTAGGTTATTAAAAGTGTATTATAAAAATGAAACATTTTTAATGAATTGCAAAAAATGATGTTGCAAACGATAGGAGACAGAAACCTTAAGTGATGTTAACCTCTTTCCATCAGCTCTTCGGCTACTTACTTAAAGGCAATAACTGTTAAAACGAGGTGGTGTAACTTGGCACTGGTACCTCAGAAGTCATATTACATTTGAATTGTTTTGACACCATGTTTTATATATATTCTTCTGTCCTCTTGTGTCGATATTTTTTCTGTTGTGTATTACTTACATTATAGTATATTGATATCCTTGTGTGCTTATTTTAATAACAGATAACAGACCACTACCGATCCTAATTTATCTACATGGTAGCAGAGCGTGGTTGGTCGTTTTTATAATTATATTCACGAAAACTGTAAATATATAAATATCACGACTTATTTGTAAAGGCAAAAATTTGTGTGTGTTATTTGGAAGCATTGAGTGAGCGCTGAAGCAGTATTGTGGAAACTGAGATAACCAAAAACTGATACAAGGATGGCAGGTACGAGCAGTAGCATTCCAAATTTTGAGCAGTTAGATGGGTCGGCGAATTACATTACGTGGAAAGTACAAATGGAGTTATTCCTTATAAGAGAGGACTTATGGGAATAAGTAGAGCGAACCCCACCAGGTACGAATGCTACAGCATGTAAAAGATATAGCATAGCTCGTGCCAAGATACTTTTAATGGTTACACCTAACTGTTTAATAACCGCAAGAAAACTATTGCACGCAAGACCACTACCGATCCTAATTTATAAATAACAGCCCATAAACGTCCCACTGCTGGGCTTGGGCCTCCCACTATATGGGAGCGGACAGTATACCTGATACGGTTCTCTAAGGCGGCTTGTCAGGTTTGATTCATTGGAAATCTCGATGTGCAGGATTCATCCCGATGTTTGTGTTCACCGTTGTTAACACGAGTTAATTGTCACAATATGCACAATTAGGCCAGAAATCTGCCTAAGTGGCGCATGCGTTCCGTTCACGATTTGAACCCGCGTCCTTTGAGTTTGGGACGCATGCGCTGGCCATTACGCTTCCACGACTTTCTTAAAGATAATCGTCTTTTAATCTCTGTGAGTGACCCTATAAACTAACCAGCATAGTACTTGGAGCCAATGATTTTAGAGAAATCTCGTATAAATATTGTAATTTGAGTATATTGATTAACATTCGGTCACAGGCTTTCTATCTCGTGAGTGGCTACGTAACCAAATTGAAAACTCAAACTGTCATAAACCTTTCTTCGTTTCGACACCGTGGAAGTGTTACAAGTTATTACAAGAGAAAACCTTTTAGGCTCGAGACACACTATGCTGCCGTTCACGTTTCAATCTCGTTCCGGTCTCGGACCGATCAAATCTCTCTGTGTCTACAATATTAGTCTTACAACACAATTAAATCTCGCTCTGATAAAATCTCGCTGGTTCTACACTATTAGTCTCATAACACGGTTCAATCTTGCTTTGATCAAATCTTGCCGTGTCTACATTACTTGTCTGACAACACGGTTTAATCGCGTTGTATTTACACTATTCTATTCTATTCACAACATAGTTCGATCTTGCTCCGATCAAATATCGCTGTGCCTGTCTATACTACTAGTCTGGAGGTAAAATATTATATTCACTCTGTCGGTACAGGTCATGACAGGTCCGAACTCTCTTTAGTTAAATATTATTCTCGATGAATCGGTACGCGCGATATCGGGTCGAAACTAGAACGATACGATAGTAAGAATTCTCTCATTCTTTTCTTTTTATGAATATTTGACCGGACTGGGAACGGACCGAGACCGGAGCGAGATTGAACCGTGAAAGGCATCATAGTGTGTGTCGAGCCTTAAAATTCAACTGCAGGAAAACAAGATAGAGTATTGATTATTGTTAGTTAAATAAGGAAATGACATTTAACAGAGATTGTGTATGAATGTGTATTGTGATTAAGACATATGTTTATTTTATTGCGAAGTTGGCAAATCATATATTGTTACGAGTTACGCAGGGCTCGAATTAAAATGCCGTTGGAATTTCTATATAATTTATTAGAACTATACAAACACGTATAACATAAGTATAAATATATACACTACGAGTACAAACTGCACGATTCAATAACACGCGCGAAGTCCGTCACTATATCGCTCATCAAATCTACGTCTTGTTCGTATCGTAATCCTCGCTTGACTGCTCCACCCTTGCGTTCCGGCATTGTTTTATAGGAAACTGTACAATACACAATTGACTGTGTGGACTGGGTTCTGCCAAGAAAACGTAATCTGCTCACCTGGTTAATTGCGTTCTAAATTGCAATTTTCAAAAGCAAAATAAACAAAAGAATTCCAAATGCGGGAAGGGTAATAAACCAGGTGAGCATTTCTTTGTCGGTGTGTAGCAATATCATTTTACAATCCCTTGGTAAGAATGGCTCGATATTACAACGACTTATCAAAAAACAATGCTAATTATTATATTAATAATTGTGATATTTTTGAGACAAACTTCCAAAAATTCCGCCTAAGTAATTGAAAGATCTCCTCCGCTTATCCAAATATACTAGTAAAATAGTAAATATTGCATAGGTTACATTGCAATTTAATTACAATGCTCTTATACCTTTCTTTAAATACTCCTAATGCTATAATTTTATATCCTAAAGATATCTAATGTTAGTTTTGTTTATAGTTTTGTGAACCGAGACTTTCGGATTCTTTTATATTGAGAGCAAGTCTATTGTAGATAAAAGGTCCCATTACATACACCATCTTGTTCAGCTTAGAGAGCGAGCATGATATAGCCGAAAACCTTCTCCTGCCCCGAGTGCAGTAAGAATGCGTGCTTCCACGTTCAGCGTTAGTATAATACGGTCGGCGTAACTTGGCAAATGTGAACATAGGCTCTGCGAACTTTAGAGCATGTCCACTCGTGTGATGAGTGGGCATACGACTCGTCAGTGAATACAATTGGTCGCCCTTCATACCTGTATTTTTTCATTGCTTTGTACTAGTTGGTCACTGTATTTTCTTCACGAGTTTACATGCGCTAAAGTTCGCAGAGCCTATGTTCACATTCGCCAAGTTACGCCGGCTGTATTATATCCATGTTCACTCTGACGTATACCGTAACCTGGTAAAGAAAAACCTCTGTCTTCTATCTATTTCGAATCATTTGTCAGTATGCATATATAGGTAAGGTATCATAAATTGCATGATAATTTCGAATAGTCACGTTCTACTAGATCAGATACCCAGCAAAAATATGGAAAACAATATATTTTTTTATAGCAAATGACGTGAGCACATCATATAAATTATAATCAAAAGATCACAAGTCGTGACTATGTATGAGATGCTTTTGTTATGTACTATTGTTTCCTTATCCAACGTCCTCTAAAATCATAGAACGTTTTTCTGTGGTTTTACAAAACACGATTATTTTAAGTTTTGTTTAAAACACATCGGTGTCACGGTTTTGAATTTTTAATTCGAACTTTCAATGTCATATGAAAATATGGTTACAACTTTATTTATAGTTTCTTAATATCTTTTATTCATGTTCAAGCAGCCTGCAATGCGCTCATTAGTGACGTAAAACATGTCTAAATTTATTTGACAATAATTAGGCTTTTTCCGACGTTGAAATACTCTATGCAATCAACTGGGTATTGGCATGAGTTCTCAAACTAACCTAAATAAAGCAAGCTGATAAATAAACAAATAATGTTTTTTGTAACAATTTCTATCAAGGTGTTGATACTAATACGAATTTTTTTTTTTCATGATCTCCCAATTATTTGGGGTCGGCACGATATGTATTTTCCTTCCATACTCCTCTATTATAAAATACGTTATCTGTCACACCATAAATCATCATATAGTCCCTTAAACAATCCTTCCATCTAATTTTGGTCTACATTTACATTTGTACTCATCTATCGACTTTCTTCCCCATACCTCATTTTACTTTATCTCAATTTTTCAGTCACGTGTGCAACTTTCAAAGATCCCCTTATATACTAATTTCTCACCTTATCCGTTCTTTTAACATTGCATATCCACCTCAACGTTCTCATTTGAGCTGAGCGGAACCGTTTGTGGTCTATCACCTTAGTGGCGCAAAATTCTCGGACCCGTATAACATCTAATATATAAACGTATCGTGTCACGGTGTTTCTTGTCGAACTCCTAATATAAGAGTAGGCCGTAAAATATTTTTCACCGTCCAATGGAGTTTATTTATTTTATGACAGAACAATGTTAACGTTGTTAAGCTTTTTTGAAACAAAATTTAGACTAAATAATTAAAATGAATAAGTTGGCGGTAGGCTCTTTAAAAATTTAACAATACTCGTTGTCACTTGACATCTTTGTCTTCCTTGATCACGGCCACTGAAAAGTGGCCGAAATGTCGGAATAACTAAAATCAAATAAATTATCGCGCTTAAAACGGCTCAATTATAGTTGTTATCCATTATCATTATATTGATATTTTGTATCTCTTTATACGAAAATTGCGCGAACGGAGAAGTATGAAATTTGGCGCACTTATAGTTTAAATAGAGAAGGAGTGCAAAATGCTTATATTTTTTAAATTATGCATAAAAAAAACATTACACACACGCATATTATGTAAACTTTTGTTTATTATTAAAGTTAAATTAACAGTGTGGCCTTGGCAACCTCTGTGGTTATAAAAATCTTTGACATTAATTATTATGGTAGAATTTCGACTACGGGCGACCCTAGTGGTCGCGTTTATTACGTCTATATTAATAAAGAACACAGGATATTTCTAGTCAACAATCATAATATTTCTATACCGACCAGTAAAACAACACAAAACCCAAGTAGGTAATATTCACAATACTCGTATTTTATATACCGATCACAACAAAGCAATAAAAGCAATAAATCTGCGGCACACATTTTTTTTCTTAACCCAAAAACTTGTAAGAAACCTTTTGGAAACAAGACTGTGACGGATAAACAAAGTAGAGCATTGCAAGTTCGTGACACAAAACCCACTTGGACAGCCACCTCCTCCCACACAGCATAAGGGCTGGGTAATTGGCCCAAGGTGACATTAACATTGTTTTATTGCGCAGGTTATTTTTAAAGCTAATGAGTGGGTATTTATCTGTAAAAGCCTTATCATATTACCGGTTGGTAATTTTTTTCCAATTAAGCGATTTAAAAACTTCCTAAATAATAATATTAGCCCATAAACGATTCACTGCCAGATTTAGGATAACGGACCGTATACACACCACGCTAATCCAAGGTGTATTACACAAATATTAAAATATAGAAATATCTATTCACTAGCGTCCGCGTGGAATTGTTAAAAATTCCCCCCCAACTTCCCCCCGATTTTGAAACATTCTTCATTGGTGCTCCGCTCCTATTGGTCTTGGCATGATGATATATAGCCTATAGCCTTCCTCGATAAATGGGCTATCTAATACTGAAAGATTTTTTCAAATCAAACTAATAGTTCCTGAGATAGTGCGTTCAAACAAACAAACTCTTCAGCTTTATATATAAGTATAAATTGAATGGACTCTAGGTATACTGTTGGAAAGTTAAAATTAAACGTCTATTTTTACTTAAACCATTCGTCAGATCATTAGTAACTAACTGTTAGTTTATTTCACTAATTTTCTCACAATTTTCTGTTAAATGGTCGTGGGAACCTATGAATCAAGGTATCTTAAAATATGCGTTGAAACTGATTCGTTTCGACTTATACAAATGGTTCATTTTAAACTTGGTGATATTACATATCCGATATAGAATGAAAATATTAGACTATATTCTATGTAATTAAATTTTAAGTTATACCGTTTTGAAGATTATTTATGTTAGACTGGTGACTTCGACATGGCACCGGCTATGTATCACACGAAAGTAACTGAATATTCTGTGAGGTAATTAAATAAAAGGGCAAAATAATTTTTGACGGGTCATTTTTGATTTTCGATTTGGAATGTATCCACCAAAGTGATCCATAAAGAAGAACTTGTATCAATCAGTGTCATTGAATGTCGTACTGTTGTGTCCTTTCAGTTCTATATCTTTCAACCTCATTTTTTCGATTTGATTAATCCATCTTATTTCAGTATTAAGATACTTCATACTTCAATTGAGAGAATTCAGAATTCTTACTGCTTATACTCTGTCCAACGATTGTTTGCACGCCTATCAAGTTGCGCATTTTTTGACAATAAATCTCACACGCTACATATGTACAATTATCATACTTCAATGTCCCAGGCGACGTAATTGTGACGTTCTGTGAGTCATCTAATGTAATGTTATATATCTAAATTTGATCCTAATTAATCGTTTTGAAATGAACAATGTTCTATTTTAAAGAAAATAAAGAAATGCCGTTTTTAAATTAAACAGTCGAAAATTTGCTTTTATTTAAATTTCAAGTAAAAACGTATGGATTGTATGGCTTATTTAATAGCAATACAGTTTTTTTAACGATATATACGCACTAAATTATTTCATAATTTATTATAAAAACTTTCGTTTAAATCGAATCGGTAACGTTTTAGGCCGTTATCATTTGTTCAAAGACCGACCTGTTAAAAATAAAATAAACTGCTGGACAAGTTATAGGAATTGGTAGTTAACTTAAGTAAAGCTTGGACAGCCCTAGTCAATTTATGTAAACTTGAACACTGCAGCAATTAGCAAGTATTTTGCAGTAAACTGATATCAATGTTATCAGGGCGCCACTTTAGTGGTACGAGTTATATCAAGGTCCGTTACGAGACAAGAATGAGGTGCTGACGCTCCGTGACTTTTATAAAAGCTTGGGCTTTGTTTACATTGGTCATATTATGATGTTTAAGTTTTGAAATTAGATACACGCAACGAAATATCGTTATCGTATTAAATTCGTATCTGTCCAATGTAAAGAAGCAATTGTGGTACGCGGAACTTCTGAAAAATATAATGCACGATATCAAATTCAAAAGTCCTTTATTCAAAATAAGTTCTGATGGAGAAAACTTTTTGAAAGTCTTACATAATAGTTTAAATTTAACTTTACTTGACAAGAGATACCGGTGAGTCCATGGCTATAACGGTGATTTGGTCGCAAAAGCCGTGGTTCCACAGGATATAGCCTGATGTGAGGCAATGTTGTAATAAGTCTGCATGTTCCTCAGGCATGTCATTATCTATTAGCTTAGTTTTGACAATATCAATGCAGTCTTCCACTGGTAAGCTGGTAAATAAGGACTCTTTTTTAAAAAGTTTGACTTCCTTTTCTATGTACAACCACCCGTACAATAGAAACAATAATTCCGTGCAGGATCGGAAAGATAATTTGAATTCCTGCAGCTGAGCGGCCAGTCGTAAGAGGCGACAAAACAACCCACAGCCAGGTAGTAGGGCATTTGCCCAACTGGATGGCTACCACCCCTAGTCTAGAATATGCCTTCATAACAACTTTGAGTTGTGTTCCGGAATCTGTGGCCAGATTTCAGTTTCTTCTTTAAGGCCGGCAGAGCTTTGGCAGCACCGCTGGTATTGTCCTTAGACGACAGTAACCACGTTCCATCACAGCTGGGCCATCAGCCTGTCTGCTGAGCTTTAGCAATAAAGAGAAAAAAAACAACAATAGCAACACTTTATTACACTGTTCACATCTAAACACAATTTCAATCATATACTTAACTCTTCACTTTAATCTTAATTTCTACATACATCACGATCGAATGCTTGTTTCCAAAAACGGCTAGTTTTTGATTAGCCGTTTTTATATTTTTGCGCTGAAACCAACCTATTTGCGTAAACGGTCGGTATCTCAAGTGGCGCCATCTTTAAACAGCGAAAGTTCGCGGAAACAAGTTTTTCGTAACAATACAACTACTTATTTTCACAAATGTCAAAGTTATATATCGTATGTAATTACTTACATAGTTTCATATAATCTATTAAATTATGGCATTGCTATTTGAGTAATTACTACAGCTATAGATTCATGACATCCCCTAAAAAAATATATATTAGCTGCCCTATATTTTGGGATGCCAATGCCAACACAGTGAATACTATATTTTTATGGTGCGGTTTTGTCTTGTATATAGTTAATGTGCGTTTCATGCAGAAGTGGCGTTGGGTGTAATCCGCAATTGGAGATGCGACATTGCTAATAACGTTAAATATTAATTGATAACGTATACACAAATATGGCACTGCGTTAACGACGTTTTTTTAACTCTTTAAATAAGATTCATTCAGCCAAAGCCTAAAACTTTAACACTAACGCAGACGAAGATCCAGCATTAAAATAATTTCCAAGCAAAAGTATCAGCCAAATCTATGCTAACGATAAACGAGGGAATGTTGTGGCAGCTCGAAAAAGCACTTCTTACTCAACAATCATATATACAATTCTTCGTTAGAACAATCAATATCTGTTATTTTGTAAACAATATAATAAAATAAAAATACAGGCAAAACATATAATATTTTAAAGTCTCTGCTAAACCTCCTTGTATAATACAATATACATATATATAATTGTTTATACTAGTATTCTCAAGGGGATCTGGGGTCTTTATTTCTATAGCTAAACCATTTGTATGGTAGGAGGGTGCAAGTAAGCATCTCTACTAGCAAGAGCACGCTTAATTTATCACTTTGAGGTCTGGCGGTGTGATTCGGGACATGATGTTTTGCATACGTCAGTCTGGCTAAGACGCTGATAGTTGCTCGATTTTTATAAGGTAGACTGGGCGGCTTTGCTGCTGACGAGTTGCACATGTCCCGAGGTCTCTCCCGGGCTGAAATGATTTACAGAATTTAATAAAAGTTATTTGATGTAAATGCATGGTAAGGAAGCATACATTGACGTTGCTGGTATTCGCGAATAAATGTAGTACCAATGTACCCTTAGCTTTAGAGGCTTGTATTGGAGCGGCTACTGGACCTCGATCCGACCTCGGTACAACCTCGCGACTCCGCATTCACCGATGCCATTGGCTCAAATGCAATCGCCTCCAAATATAGATTTTTTTATATTCCGTGTCACGATAACGACAACTCTTTGGCGAGGATTGCCACCTTTTACAAACTTTTATGGAAATCTAATATATACTATGCTCTGAAAAGCACCGAAATCTAAGATGTCTATATGGTGGGTTTCTTGTCTTAATTTTTGACACCTTGCTTCCATACTACATATCCCCCTTAAAATAAAATAAAAATATTATTTCATAAAATATGTTTTGTACAAACTAACTTTTACATACTACAATACTTTATTGTTCACCACACACTAAAGTAAATCATTTGCAGTCATTTAGTGTCAAGGCAGGTACAAAGGGCATCCTAATCACTAAGACTTTAGAGCGATCTCTTCCAGATAACCCATGATATATTTAAAAAAACCTAATAAGGTGTATTTGGGACATCTGAATGGAATGAACTTTGAAACACCAACGACGACCATGGATGCTATTTAATTTTAGATATTATTTTTCATTGCATTAAAGTTCGATATTTTACAATAATATAGAGCGGTCAGCATTTTTTGTTTTGCTTACACTTTTTTCATGTAGCTTCCATCCGTTGATATCAACATCCGCCCTTTTATTTGCACATTGTATATTAAGTATTTATAAAACAATAGTTAAATTAAGGGCGCGTTACTCTTGTACCTCACAACGCCCAAAAAGCTCTTTTAGCCGTTTCACATAGCGACCACGGTCATGATGGTCGTGGTGAAACCGTCATTCTTTTCAATCACACAGCGCTCACAACAACTCATGTCAAGAGGTCGAAGTGGGCGTTGATCGCAGAGCATTAATTCTCTCTATCGATTGACATTGAAAAAGGTGCAATTTTCAAATCAACCAATGACATTTGTGTATTTCATCGTTAATGATATCAACACTCCATAATCCGATCCACTTGTGTTAATGATTGTAACACCCGCAGACAAGTGGAATGGGAAAAATCGCGGTCGTAAGCGAGGTCGTCGTGAGTCTCATGTGGAACGTAGTCTATGTGTAATATAATTGTACGAGGTTGACATTGTTAAATTCAAAGGAAGAAAATCTTGTATAGTCATATTGTTTAAGTACCACCGGCCCGGCCCCAGTAAACAATATATAATACCTAATATTTTTAAAAATCCGCTCTAGCTATTACTAAACTGCGTAGCGTGTAATTAATATGAGATTTATAAAATGAAATACACTCGTCAATAAAGTAAATGTAATATTAAACTTTAATAAGCCTTTTTGTTAACATAATGAGTTCTTAAATGTTGTTTATTACTGTTATTACTTCGTGACTGGAATGCGTATTGCCTTGGTTCATAATTTTATGACAAGATTTGCATGAATACCCCAATGGGTTTACAAAAAATTACTTAAATAAAAATCAACATAGTATATATGCATTTTTGAGTTCTTTATCCATTTTGGATACCTCATTTATTAATTTGGCTTGGTCTACTTTTAAATTATAAAACTACGTTTTAACGGTTTTAAGCGCGGTTATTCTCTTCAAGCCATAACATGTTGCGAAGCGGTGGTAAATTAGATAGGCTTCCCATAGAGTGTAATAACCATAAACAAAATTAAAACTAAATAATTAAAATAAACAAGTTGGCGGTAGGCTAAATAAAACTTTAACAATACTCGTTGACATTTGACATCTTTGTCTTCCATGATCACGGCCACTGAAAAGTGACTGAAACGTCCGAATAACAAAAAAATAATCAATAAAATTTGTAAAATATAATATGTACAAGATTTTGCACGCCCTAGAGGCAAAAACATGTGAAACGATAAAATAATCCTACCATATTTTTATGTACCATGTTTTATGCAATAAATGATGATTTGATTTGAAAAATCACATAAGTCACCTTGCTTAAACCCGCTAAAACGCAGTTTTATTGTGTATATTGTGTCACTTTTAAATATTTTCCTTAGTCTAGTGGATTGCCTGGAAGAGATCTCTTTAAGCGATAAGGCCGCCTTTGTTCAACATTTATTTTACCTAGTTTTTTTTAATAATGTAGTTTTCAGTTTTGGTTAACAATATAGTTTTGTCATTTATTTAGTTAAGTTACTCAAATAATATCCCATATGCTGTCATCATGCCCGTTCGATTTGTTATCAATTAATTCCAAATTCAAATTCATTTATTTCGAACATAGGTTAGTTATGAAGGTGTTACAATTAGTCGTTGAGTACAAATCGAGGGCTTCATAACAAATGGGCGTATACGAAAAAAATGCCTTTTTTGTTGTTTACTAAAATCTATGTACGTTAAAATAAAGAAAGTCAGTGTGCAAGTGTGCCTAAATAGAAGGGTATTCCAAATTTCAGCCTTATACAGTCGACTAGTTTCGTGTTATTCACAATTTTGGCCCTTGTGTAAAAGTGCCCTTTTGTCTGTAGTACCTACGCTCATTTGTTATGAAGCCATATATATCCTGCCGGTAATATATTGGTGCAATATAGTATATACTTAAATTAGGGACAATATAATAAATTTCACATGTCAAATTAAATATTAAGGCAACATACATACATACATAACATCACGGCAGGTCCCTTGCGGGGTAAGCACGAACAACAGAGCGCCATACAGGCCCATTCTTACACCTCACTTGCTTCTTTGACATTGATAGCTCTTGTCATGCACGCTCGTCTGTTCTTAAGGCTCCTGACATCACCTTCTGCTAATACATGATCAATTTAATCATGGAAGGTGTGTCGTGGCCTTCCGCGACTTCTGCATCCATCCACTTTTTCATTGTATATCTGTTTAGTCATTCTTTCATCATTCTTTCCACATGCCCGAAGCATTCCCACCGGAGCATTCCTTTCCTTACCTTAGGCAAACAAAGCAAAAATCCATAACAGTATTAACTAAAATAAAATATGTATTACAAAGGAATTATTTGAATCGAATAACTATTTATTTCAAAGCACGTAACACTTTCGTGTACACCACTGACATCGAGTACGATCAACAAACGGATGTTCATTGTACCTACCCGCTTTTTATTAACCAAATTACATTCGATGTGAACGATTGCTTAGGAATAGCAGTCGTTACTCGAATATAAAAACACGAAGATTTATGAAAAACAATAAAATAACAGCAAAAAAACGTGTTACCAGTTTTTATGTGAAGGTATTTCTGTGGTTTTCATCAAGGAAAATCAATAAGACCAGTACAAACAACTTGTATTTTTTTGTAGGTAGGTAGAAGATAAATAATATGTGGTTTAATAAAGCCGTGGTAGCTTAGCGGTTAGCGATTACGCACCCCAAGCTCAAAGAGCGCGGATTCGAAACCTGGTCGGAGAGCGTGAACCACTTAGGCAGTTTTCTGATCTGAGCATATTGTTACAATTACCATAGTATAGTAATATGATGGTATGCGCTTTCCATTACGTGGACCGCCTGCCTGTATGCTGATTTTTATTGTTTTATTCGGGGAGTTCAGCAGCGGGAACGTACCAAGTTGGAAAGCCATTGCCTATGGACATTTGCAACACCAAATATGCTACAAATGCGCTGCTGCTCTCTTAAGGAAGACTGGGACCTGGTCACTAATGCTGGAACACAACACAAGGTTGTTATAGCGGCATACTCTAGAACAGGGGTGGTCGCCATACAGTCGAGCAAATGCCCTACCACCTGGCTGTGGGTTGTTTTGTGCCTCTTACGACAGATGCACGGATAAAAGATCTCAGGCAGTTAAAAAAATAGCACGTGCTAGAAGTAAAGGAAAGCGTCAGGCAGGTCCCGGCAATCCGCTTGACATGCGTGACCATTAAGTACACCAGGCAGTAGGCTGTTCCCCTATAGACGGGAGGCCCGAGCCTAACAGTGGGACGTATATGAACTGTAATTGTATATAATATATGTTGTATTTTTATGCGGTAGAGACCGCAGGTCAGGTCAACACTTCAACCACTACACTATAGAGTAGTGTAGTGGTTGAAGTGTTGACCTGTTTAGTTCGCTAAATGATTAGATTCGTAGTAGAATAGTATCGTAAACGAACTTTAAGTTATTTACTCTGGTCTGGATGTCTGGGCTTTGTGTGAGAGTTACATGTTGTATTACCAATAACCGTAGATAGTTAGCCCATAACACAGGAGTAAATTGCTTGGTATATGAACGTACAAAGTGTGTGTTTGACGATAAAGACATGTGACCCATAAACATTCCATTGCTGAGCTTTGTTTTCTAAGAAGATGTGAAGCATAACCGCCATGTTTATCTCAGGCGGATTGGCCATAAATTATACGCTATAGGTATATAAATAATTGCGGTGTTTGTAAAAAAATGTTGTAACATTTGACATTTTTAGAGGATTTTTGTCACAGAGACCAATATTTAACAATAAAAACATATTTCATTTCAATGTAATTCGGCGAATAGCGAGTCTCTGGACGCGATTTTCACTCATCGATAATCTCGATGTGTTGTAAGTGGGCTTTGACACGACGCTGTCCTTCAGATTTAGTACGTGATATTTGTAAAAATAGAAGTAGGTACACTTTTGGTTTGATAAACTACTTAGGAGTTGCATGCCTTGAAACCGGACCCAACTAATTTAAATGTCACAGAAAATGAGGGACAAAATCAGAGACAGAAATAACCATATTATTATGTACTAAAAAGGCGATAATAATATTTGTGCAATAATAACCTAGATCTTTTATATAGCATCTTTAGTCGATAAGGCGATTAATCCATTTGACCTTTCATATGCATTCTGATATGGATCTGTGAGTTGGGAAATTTCCACTGGTTAAATCATATGCATAAAATAAAACTGGTATGTCCTTGACCACATTGGTTCGTGTTGGTGGGTGGAATCAGTTTTGAAAATTGGAATAAATAATATTATTTAAAAGGACCACTGAGTCAGTGGCCAGTCCATCTGATGTAGTACATATTTATGTGTTTATGGACAAAGAAACCCAAGGAAAATATTCAGAAAGAGAAATATGACAATCTTATCTGGTAGTGATCTGTTATTCAAATTATTTAGTTCAGTAACGTTATTCACAAACGTCGGAATCGTTTCAGCTTCCGAACGAATAAATTTACAATCCGATGGAACGTGCAAGGCTGTTAACAAATCCAGTCGGAAACGGATTTTCGAATGAGTTTGTTTCACGCTCTGTAGGAATACAAGTTGATTCGTTCGGGAGCTTTCCGTTCTTACACGGAAACGATTCCGAGTTTTGTGAATAACCATACTGATAGCAAATTAATGACTGAATTGTTGACTCTTGAAAGTTGTTCTCAGTGTGCGTTACATATTCTAGTCCCTTGCTTTCGTCATTAAGGGCATCGGTTCACCTGTTTATTTAAAGAGGATCGACGATGCACAAGAAATAAATACTTTCCACTTAAAAGACAATGTAATAAAATTGTTATTATCAATTTCCAAGTAACCAAGTAAAAGTAAATAATATTCTAAAACTACGCAATAAAATATCGTCATAAAAATAATTACTCACTAACATGTAATGCGCGTCGTAAATTACATTATAATTTTATGTATTCATATGTGAAGGATAGTAACATTCGTCTATAGTAAGATATGAGATCGAATTTCGTCACAAAATTGAAACCGGTTGTGTATTTTAATATATTTTATTATGTTAAATATTCAAAAATAAATGGTAATAAGTTTCTTTTCTAATTTGAACTATTTTTAACATTAACGGCTAGTAGAAAATACGTGTTACATATTAAAATTATATAGTTTTTTAATAAAATAATGATATTGATTAAATAGAGCAGATGTATAATACTACCTAAGTTATTTACCAATTCAATTAATAGTATTTTTTCATGTGTTGTTTCTATTTGTCATATCTGGTTTTTTTCTTATATTAATATTCTGAGAATTAATTTGTACTCTATTTAAGTAATTTGCAAGAACATATGGAGACATTGAAACTAAAATATATTATGTAGCAGATCACTGCCAACGGGGTGCGTGCCCAGAAGGCTGGCTGCATTACCATGCTGTATGGCAATACTTAATTGTTGTGCAAAATATGAGCCAGCCTTCTGATCACGGGTAGTGTCAACAAGTTTCTTACATATGTCTTTAAACAAACTCTTTGCCGACGGACCCCACGGGCCTAATGTTTCAACCCCAAACGGCACAAATATGTAACCCCTTCCTAAGGCTCCATATTTGCGCCGTTTGACGTCTTCAGCTTGATATTCTTGTGTTATTTTGTACGTATTTTGTTAGTGTGTCTGTATATCTTTAAGCATTATTAGAACATGTCATTATTTAAAATAGTTATCCACGCTGGGTTAGGTATTAATCAATGAGGTAGGGTTGGCACTGACTATTAGCGCTGGGCTGGAGAATTTCTAGCCCAGCTTTATGCTGTTTTCGTAACCTCATATTTTGAATGCGGCGTATCACATAGAACTGTGAGAATTACTTCTATGTCCTTGTATTGCCGCTTTCATAGCAAATCATTTTTTTCTTTCTTCGCATGTCTGTAATTTTTATCTACGACACAGCCCTGATCAATAGAATAATTAGTTAACCAGATAAGTATTTCCTAATACAAATACTTCAGTAATTTATATTAATTGCATATGACAAGAGTCAATGATCTTTAAATTCCTTTTAACATGTTTTGGTTTTGCGCAAAAAAACCTCTGGGTTCAAAGAAACAAGTTTTAACTTACAGGTACCACACAAACTCATAACCAAGTAATAAAGATTTACTTTTGGTATAAAATATTTATATGATAATATTTTGTTAAGTTTTTGCTACTAGTGTACATAATAAAACTAGGATTTCTTTTTCTTCTTTTCTTCGACCGCTTCATCTATACTAATAATCTCTGGATCTACTAAACCGATTTTAAAAATTATTTTACTGTTCGAAAGCTACAGGGAGTGTACATAGACTATATAACATATACCACGGTAGTGGGGCAAAGCGCAGGTGAAACCGCGCCGGGCCGCTAGTCGTCTGATATTAGGCGTCATCGTAGTCAAATCTGAATTTTCGTTAAAAAAGTGCAGATGCCTTCTTCGTGCGTGATCTCACACGCACTCAGCTCATTTTTCCCATTCCCTTAAATCTGTAAAAATGTGGATGGTCTCAACGGAACTACTCAATAAATAAATTTAAAACAATATTTATTACTTGTTTCCGAAAAATAACAAACTAATATAATATTATACGCGTGTAAATATAATCAACAAATTAACTAATTTTGTTGTTAACAAAAATAAATATCGGTTAATAAATCAACCTTGTTAACTTCCTGAACTAATATTAATTTTTAACTACCTCTATGTTTGTTTATATGTGATGGTGTTATAATTATTACGTCAAATGATTGTAATCTAACTTGATAATGCCTGCGGCTCAGTTTAGATTGCGCCATTTTATGTAAACCTTCACATCATATTCAGCTGCTAAATCTTACAAATACAGTGTAAACTCCATGTAACGTAACTCGATTTAACGAAAATCCCTTAAGCGTCGAAATCACTTAGTTTTGGTTTAGCTTGTCTTCGACACAGTGATACTCTATAAAGCATTACACCCACTCTCAATAACGACAACAATTTAGCAATTAAAACTACCTTTTAAGTTGCCAAAATTAGTATAGTTAAAAGCTTCGTAGCTGTGTACGTGCTTTTATTGCCTTATTATCCTAGCCTGTAATAAACTCGGCTGTCGGCATCATGCATACCGAAATTTCTTAGAAATTCTGAAATGGGTATTTCAGAATGTTTAAGAAATTTCGGTAGAAATTTTTAAGTACTTCCTCCATTTCTCTTCATTAAACGACAACTCTTTATAACGCCATAAAAGGCAAAGACCCCTCGGTATCGTTATATAGAGGTTACACTGTAGTTCATTTTTGATGTTTTAATAGTCCTCTCCTGACGTTCACGTTAGACAGAGTATTTTGTATTTTTCAAAGATTTTTTTATAGTAGTATATCTTCGCGTTTGAAATATGGTTTAAGCTGGAGCACGCTTACCTAGAAGGCATCTATTGATAGGCTTTGAAGATTCTCAGGCTGTAGGTATTGGGAAAGACAGACTCCGGCAATGTGTTCCGCGCTTTTGCGGTGCGGATGATGTAGGTGGACGACAAACGCTTCGTTCGTTAGGTGGAGTATCCTCTATAAATTGTTGCATCCGCATCGTGCATCTGGTTTTCGGTTGATGGAAGAGAGATGATGGGATCAGATCGCAGAGTTCCGTTGCATACTCTCCAAAGTGTATCCGATAGACAGTCGATAACCTTGCTTACATTTTTTATTACTTTTTCTTTTTATAAACAAATTACATTTTTCTGTTGCTGCTAGAACTGTATAGTAATGACGTCATAGGAAGGAACGTTCGTACAAAATATATAAGACTGTGTTTTGTAAGCTAATAACAATTAACTCAGTTGATTTGACAGTCTGCTTTACTATTGGAAATGTAGTTTTTTTGTAAAAATAGATTTTATAAGTTTGACTTCTGAAAATTGTTAGTACCAAACCATATATCTCAAAAACAAGCTATGTATAAACAAGACATATGTAAGTATTATAATAGTAGACGCTTAATTCTGATATATGTATTTGTTTTAACACTTAACATTTGTATTCAAAGGTTAACTTCACATAAAATCACGCCGTCAAATATCACCAAAGAACATAATAAATAACTTTAGAACATATAGTCTGTCTGAGCTCATAATAACTTCTAAAACGATCGTAAAATTACCATATAGTCTTGGTCAGGTCTAGTAACCTTCTGTTAACAGTTATATGACGTCACTAGCTTAGTCATGGCACTCCCGGTTGAATCATATTTAAAGATTTAAGATCACTCCACGGTTTCCAGAGTTTAATCATATCGATTTCTTCATAAGGGGCATAATCGGATTTTTAAAGTCAACGCGAGTTAAATAACTCATCGAGTTACAGTTTTACAGAACTTATAATTACGATCGGCAATTTTTGAAAAATGCAGACCGATTTCCGACTTGTAAATCTATATTAAACTTTATTCGCAAGCGGAATGGGAGTGTTGCTTGCTATGCATTCTTAGCTCTGTTCCGCTTACGCGATTCGTACACTGTTGCAAGCTACTAAAATTGGTCTACTGCACAGTTACACCTTGAGGAACTATTACTTCTGTAATTGTACTGTACTTGGTGTTGCAGATAGACCATTGGCGGCGGTAATCCCTTATTATGACGGGGACCATCTGAATGTTTTTTTACTTGTAAATATACCAAGAAATAGGCAAGTGTGGTAACGTAGAAGTGACAAATGTGTTCGTTAGCTAGCTACAGAGCCATAGAGAAGCATTTTATTTAAAATATATACCAACTCGCTTTATATAATAATTAAAAAGTTAGATGGGCACATATTATACATAAGTGTAACTTTTATAGCTTTGAAAGCGAATATCTCATCACCAACAAAAAGTAATTAAACTGCACTATTATGATTTTTTGAAACTTATTTTGTCGGGCAAAACTTGATTAGCTAACTTGCGAAACTTCCGAGTCATCTTTATGATTGTTTGGTATTTTCTAACTAAGGAATAAGTTGTCTCTTAAGTAGATGTCAGTCCAAACGATAAGCATCTATTCATAATTTGACTTACTAGTTAACTAATGCAAATGTACTGTTCATTTTTTCAACCCTCATACGTAATCCATCCTCGACAGATGGAGATGGCGAATTTATTATATCGAGCCATTTTATCGTAAGCGACAATTGTACTTAAGTTTATTTTTTGTTGCAAATGATAATTTAAAATAATATTTTGATTTAAGACTTTCAGTTTTTGATTCTTATTATTATCTATTAATTTTGTTAATAAAACTATGTTTTAACGGTTTTAAGCGCGGTAATTTATTTCATTTTTATTATTCCGGCATTTCGGCCACATTTCAGGAGCCGTGATCACGGAAGACAAAGATGTCAAGTGTCAATGAGTATTGTTAAAATTTAATTAGCCTACCGCCAACTGGTTAATTTTAATTTTTTAGTTTTAATTTTGATTTATTTATGGTTATCATTTACTTTATGGGAGCCAAATCTAATTTATTGTGTACACTAGTCGCGAACACTTAAGAAAATACTATATTATTCTGTTTTAAAACTTTCAGTTTTAGTTAGATACGACCTTACTAAATCAAACATAGAACAAAAAAATATAATATCAGCCCCTAAATGTCCCACTGCTGGGCTCGGGCCTCCCATTATAGGGGAAACGGACATTATACCCGCCACGCTTGTCCAAGGCGGCTTGGCAGGTTTGACACATCGGTTATCTCGATGTGCAGGTTGCATCACGATGTTTTCCTTCACCGCTGTTATCACGTAATAATTGTAACAATATGCATATTAGATCAGAAAACTGACTAAGAGGTGCAAGCGTTCCGGTCCGGATCGAATCCACGCCCTTCGATTTAGGGGCGCGTGCGCTAGCCATTACGCTACCACGACTTCTGGTCGGTTATATCATATCGGTTATGCTACGGTCCGAATGTCGCTTATGGTAAAAAGGCGGTGAAAGATCACGTGAAGCACTTCAAATAAAAGTACTTTAAGCAGCACTAAGGGACATCAACATGAACAAAAGAAGGACTAGAATTTTAAATGATACTGACTCTAACATCGAATGCTCGTATATTATCCGTGTTACATGTTTTACTAGTAGTGCTTGTGGCATTCGAAGCTATTCGATTTTATAATATTCAATATATTGATTCGCTGCGGGATATAAAATAAGTTGATTTCACTTGCCGCCTCTATTGTGAGGAAACGTAATAACTGCTTACATCTTTATTGATTATGAGTTACATAATAATTTTAGATAATCGAATATCTGTATAACACTTTCTAGGCGCCTTTTAGACGGTTTTGGCTAAGATATTTTGTATATTATGGCCTATTAATGTAATGTGTTTGGTTGTTTTCGTTGCTTGCAAATAATTTAAAAAGCATTCTTTATTCACGGCAAAATAAATACATAAATTATAGGCTGTATAATGATGACTTAGCTGAGTGTGCTACGATGTTATTTTTGTGATGTAAGGCTCTTGAATATATATAACTTCAATGTTATACTGGCTTTTTATTTTCACTTTTGTAAGTATCTTTTTGTCGTACAGAATGGTCTCGTCCTAACTCAATTCAAAAACGAGGTCTCCTTTCATTTTTGAATTCCCACCAATAAGAGCGACTTTTATACACATCTCTCATTGGTTGGTCATATCCTTACGTCCTGGCTAACATAGGCATATAGGCATTTTTTATAAGTTTAATTTTTTAAAGTTTCTACAATTAACGCATTTTAATTATAATTTATAGATTTAACAATATAAAAAAACGTACCTATAATTCCTTAAGACTCTAAGGAGAATGTTGAAACTTGATCTGCGAGGTCAATGGGTAAGCTACCCAGATGGGTAATTACGTTACTTTGCTTAGTACCTTTAGCAAGAACATATAAATTTCATTTAAAAACATTGTTATGGCTTTTCGAGGTCTGACAACTATATATCCCACACAACTATAATCTTAGCTCACTGAAACGCACAGGTTTCGGATGTGGTTCCGCCGGCACCCTAACGTTCCGCCTGACGCAGGTCCTCTCGGGGCACGGATGCTTCGGGAGGTACCTGTGTCAAATAAGGCGCGAACAATTGCCAGGGTGCCACCACTGCGTCGGCGGCGACGAAGACACGGCGCTGCACACCCTCCAGGTGTGTCCAGCCTGGGACGAGCAGCGCCGAGATCTCGTCGCGGCCATCGGGGCGGATTTGTCCCTCCCGGCCGTGGTGAGGGCCATGGTTGGGAGCGCCGACGCGTGGGACGCAGCCGCCTCCTTCTGCGAGACCGTCATGTCCGCGAAGGAGGCGGCGGAGCGGGAGAGGGAGCAGACCACCACGCTCCCCTCTCGCCAGAGCCGGCGGCGGCATCGGAGGATCGTGCACAACGATCTCCAGCCGCCGTAGGCTACGGCCGTGCGGGCGACCGGCGGGGAAACCGGATCCGCCCGCACATTAAGGCCGGAGAGGAGGGACGTGCGCCGATCCGCGCGCCCCCCTCTCACCTCAAACGGTGAGGTAGAGGAGCCGGAGAGACCCAGATCTCCGGCTACCAAATGGTGAGGCCAGCCCGCAAAGGGGCCGGCCGCCGTCCGTCCGGGCTGGTGGTGAATGCGCGAGCGAGCCCACAGCCCGGACAAAGGACGCTCGGGATCGGACAGGGGTTTTAGTGGGTATCCCTAACCGTGGCGTGGCAATAGCTCTCCACATCCCATCGTGGGGCGCTAGTGCCACCCCGACCTGGCGAATCCCACATACGGGCCGCGACCTTTCCCCCTCGCGCGGCCTACGATCCTCAATCGGATTTCCCCTGTATAAAAAAAAAAAAAAAAAAAAAAAAAAGGATGTGGTTCCGGGCATGCAAAATTTCTTAAGTTCCGACGTTGTGTCTGGGATAAGTCTCAGAGCTGTCCGTTGTGTATTACCGAAAACACAAGCGACACTTGCTTGAAATGGATGTAATCGTACTATAAGTGTGTTGTCCATCGATTATAAAGAAACCCTCTAATCTTTATTATTTTGCGACTTCACTACAGTATTGTGCCGTGGCTAGCGGCATATAAATTGCTTACTCCCACAAAACGTCTTCCATATAGACCAACTAGTTTCCAAAAATGACTGCGATGTACCCACGGACAGACCGACGACTGATAGATACATAGATAGATAACTCTCTGTTGTACACCAAAGCATTGATAAATAAAAATAGAAATACATGGTGACTTCATAAGAGTTTCGATTTTGCCAAAAAAAATATTTCATGAGTTTAGCAGACAGACGGCCCGCCTGGAAAGCGGCAACTATCACCTATAGACATTTGTAACATCAAATGTGCTTGCTACAAATACGTTGCTGCTCTCTAAAGAAAGACTAGAACCAAGCCACTCATGCCGGAACACATCACAAGGTTATTATGACGGGATACTCTAGACCATGGATGGTGGATGCAAACGGGCAAATACCTCACCACGTGGCTGTGGGTTGTTTTGTCGCCTACTGCTACAGCCCACCCGGCTGCAGGAAATCGTATTCATTCTCCGTTCCTGCACGGAAGGATGGCTACGGAACTGCATCTTTTTTAAGTCATATGAATATTTTCTCTTTTCAAATTTGGTGCATTATTTCACTCCTTTTATCAATATCTGAGAGCAGCTTTACTTTCACCGTTGTAACCAAAACAGTATTTTGCAAGCTTGATAAGATTTCCTTCACTTCTTATAAAAGGTAAACACGTCAATAAAACCCGATAAGGTTATTCTTGTATGAAGGTAATAAAATGTTTAATCGAGCTAAACAATAAAAATAAATTTTATGCAGTCCCATTAATTTTTATTGTGACAGCCTGGAAATAAGGCTCATTTGGGATAATTTTAGGGGTCTTAATGATTTGAATTGGTTTTACAGTGACACATTTATAAAACAAATATAACATGAAAAAAATGAAAATGACAGTTGAATGATTTCATTTTTTAATTCAGTGAGGTTATAATTTATTCGATGGAAATCTTTTATCTGATGACTGATAAATTCGACCTTTATGATTTAATTGGTTTTACAGTAATGCATTATTACAACTGAAATTTTACACAGCTTTACGGGCGCATTCACTTAATATGAATCCCGGCAAAACTGTTCGATTTTCAAGGATAGAAGCAGGCTCTAATTATCTCTACCGAATGTAAATATATACCAAATTTCACTATCATCAATTTATATTTAAAAAAAACTTCGTTTAAAAAAACCGACTTCAAAAACTAAAAAAACTAAAGTATAAAATAACTTATTTCTAAAGCTATTATTATTAATATATATTATCTTAAACATCTTTTTTTTTTCATTCACCTTCTCCTCCGTCATGTGTTAAGACAGAGGTCTTTTTATTCTTTTATTTATTTCTTATTACTATTATACTTTTTTTTTTACTAATTACATTTATATATGTTTCTAATTTACACTTTCTTATCTATTAGGTGTGTGTTTATATCTGTGTGTTACAATGTTTATACTATTTATTGCTACTATTATATTACATATTTACTATTGTTATGTCAATATATACTTATATTGGTTGTTTGTTTAAGTTTATTACTTTTTAAATTAAACATTGTTGGTACATATACAATTATATGTCGCAATGTTAATTGTTTGCGTTTCTTTTAATTAGGTTTCTATTAAGGTTTCTATTTATTGCGTATTCTACAAACACCTCCCTCTTTTTCTTGCTAAGTAGCTTGCTAAGTGCACAGACATTTTTTTTTTAATTAAAATAGGAAACAGTTGCTAAATACCCTGTGAACATTTCTGTCTTTGTGACCAAACGAACGCGGTGAGGCGTCAAGGCGGTGACACAAACCTTGTACGGTGTCTCCCAAACAATGGCGTCTCATTATTGCCTACGCGGCACCGTCGAATTTTAATGCACATTTCGAAAGTGACCGTAATTTGTATGAAAATTGTCTGGGACTTACGCGATGTCCCACAGACCTTGTTACATGTTTTAACATTTGCCATAAAAGAGAATTACTTTTTAGGTCAATCAGTGCGTAATGCGTAATGACTGATCTTTGAAGACTTACTTTCTTCTTTATTGGAATCTATCAAACAGTCATGCTTACAAGAGTGGATGAATAAGTACGATAGAACAACAGAAATAAAGGAAATTTTACTGAGTTATCTTGAAGTTTTTAAACTGTAAATCCTACAAATACAACGTGCTTCCATCTTGTACGCAACGTGGAGTAAGCTAAGAGTGTACTCGTAGTATATAATATAAATAATACATAACTATTATTATGGGTACTCTAAGTCAGTTTATTTATTTCTCTACTTTATTGTAATTTTCCCTGCTGGAAATACAAGCTGTAACCTCTAGCATCTAGTGAACTAGATGGGCCAGGCTCTAGACCATAGGAGCCGTTAATGTCGATTTGTTGACAAAGAAATCTATCTAGGTGAAGGAAATATAGAGGTATTTTATAATCAATTTCTTTTTTATTCATTTCAATTGCTTGTAGCCGGACAGCCTGTCGTAAATAACCTACAGCCAGGTTGTAGGGTACATTATACTGTAGATACTGTATACTCTTTCATACTGTATACTGTTGTACTGTTTTATACTGTAGAGTATTTTATACTATGATACTGTAGACCAATAGTGGTAGCCGTCCGCGGTTGCCACTCCTGGTTTACAGTATGCCGCCATAACAACCTTGATTTGCGTTCCGGCAATAGTGGTCGGGATCCAGTCTACGTGTAGAGAGCGGCAGGTTATTGGTACCTTTCTAGCAGGTGGGCCGCCTGCCTGTCTGCTGAATTTATGCTATAAAAAACGTTATTACAAAGTTAGTACCACCAAATGTTTCAGTAGACAATGGTATTGCTTAATTTTAAGTTTCCATAGAAATCAAAATTTTTTGTGCGTTGCTAATTTTATATCAATTTTGTGCAGCCCGCTAGAAATAAAGTATTGTTATTAGTTTGTTGGTATTCATAAATAATTTGGTTATTTTCAAATTACCATTCAGCTATTAGACGAGTGTTACAAATCACTTGTTACAAGATTATTAACGATTTATGTAAATTCTGTTCAAATTCAAGCGTAAACAAACCAAAACAAAATGTCTTCGCAAAAACATCTTATGTGAGGTTAATGTACCGTAAATAATTTATTTTCAAAAATGTAACTTCCGTATGTCATTACGTGTGGCAAATAGAGTAATAATTATTCAAAATTAAATGCTACATTTGTCTTACGTGTGTAAGAAATGTATTTAAATGTAAAGTTTAAATATCTATTTAATTTTTTTTTTGATATATATATGAATATTGTATATTTATTTTATTAAATAACATTATTTACTACAATTTAATGAAAAAATATATAAACCAAACACAATAAAAAAAAATTATTTCTAGAATAAAATGTTGTAAAAATTTTATAAAACTACATTTTAACGGTTCATATAGAAATAATTTACTACATATGAAATATAAATTAGCAAAATGGTCTGTATTCTAATTATAAAGAATAACAAATTATAAACATTAAAATTATATATAGAATGCGCATATTAAAATTAATGATAAGGCAGGAGGTTAATGACGTCCGAGACTTACTTTCAACGTAATATTCACTACGACCACGAGGTCAAAGCAATTTCAACCTGTTCACCAAATAACCGACATATCTGTAACCTTATTTCTAGATTATTTCAGTTGTTTGTGATGTTTGAGAAATGCAAATGAAACCGCTTTGTGTTGGTAATAACTGATCAAGACTCTCATAAATATTCACGATATGAGACGTAACGTGATTTTTCGTAATTTTTTGACAGTTCCTTTATTTTCGAAAATCAGCAAATCTCCTTCATATTATTGTCATGAAATATTCCTTGAATTTTTATCAAAATAGGAAAAAGCTGCCTGATTCCCTCACCCCCCCCCCCTACGTCATCAAACAAAAGGCCTGAAGTAAAGTTGAGGTATAACAATGAAATATAGTAACGCATATCATAGATGAAGACACTGGTAGCCGCTAATAAGACATATATATAAATATAAACATTTTTTGTCTATTAATATCTTTATAATAGTTTTTAATGTTTAAGTTTCTTGTTTAATAAAGTAGTTTATATCATAATTTTATGTTGTCTTGGGTGTTGGATATATAAAATTACCTGTCGGTATCAATATGATAGGTCCATGAGAAATTTAATCCTTAGCCCATAGGACAGGATCATCAGTAATTATTAATGAATCATCATGGATTTTGTGGAGACTAGTGGCATTAATTACATCATTAACAGTACTCGTATTATGTATATAAGTTTGCTTGCATATCCAGTTTGGAATTGCAATTATTATCAATATAATGATTGCAAAATTTTAAGAGTATCTTTGGAAACTTTGTGACATTTTTTCGTAATCCAAAACTCGTTCAAGGTAACGTGTTGTGTACAAAATCGACTAATCATGTGATATAATGTATTCAGTTTTCGATGCCCAAAGTTGTTCAGTTGCATTGCTCGGCTTACTCGCCTACGTATTAGTAGGTTTAATAACATGTTCATCAATTATTCATGAGATGTAATGTATATTTTGATGTTTTGGGATTAGAAGTGCTTTATAATAAATAATAAAATAAGGTGATCATGATTACTTTCATATCAACAGAATTTCCATTTTCTTCTTTTTTGGGTTCGAAACTCACTCTCTAAGTTTACAGTTCAGATCTACACAACTAATAATTCCTCCCTATGTACTTGCGCAGCAGACCAATTTTAACCGACAATCACATTGTAGGAATCGTGTACGTTGGTAAGGGCTAAATATAGCAAGCAACAGTCTGCCTTTTCTGCGTAAACGAAAACTGATGATAGAAATTTTAATTATTATACTACTGTACTGCGTATGCTTTCCGAATCCGCACCGCTGCTGTACCGTGATATTAGAAAGCGGCCTAAGAGATTCTCTTTTTTTCGCTGTCTCCGATGATTTGGGGTTGGCATAATATGTTTTTTATTTTCAAACTTCTCAATTCATCCTTCACACAATCCATCCAAATCGTTTTGGTATATATTTACATTTTTACTTATAAATCATTATAGTTGTAAAATAAAATAACCAATATTTCTTTATTATATTGAATTATAATATTGTAAATGATTTCGTTGTTGTTATAAATTATAGTAACATATTGCGTAAAAATACGTGCGTATCGTATTGTTTGTATGGAATAAGCTATCAGCGGTTTCGATGTGAAACAACGAATTGCCTTGCTGCAAGAACATTTCCTTCCGTGGTGTTAAGTTTTAACATTTATAGCTAAGACAGTAGACCACGTATAGAGTTTTAATGTACCGACGACACGTTACGACATCGTGGGTGAAATTTTCGAAAGCACGTGTCCGACACTAGTAATAATAATTGAAAATGGCTTTCTATGCGTCGTGTTTTCGATAATCGTTTTAATGGAAGGGCTTTAAATAGGCCTTCGAATTAATTATCTTTCTTAATAACAAAGATAATAACTGTGTAAAAATGACTATGTTCTAGCAATTAGTTATATTTGTCTATGAACTCCTAAATAAAATATTTTGAATTTGTAAAATAAAAAGTTTTGCAGTAAGTAATAAAGTTCTTTCATTTCATTCTTCAAGTCATTTTTAAATGACATTTAAAAATAACTTGAACAATGGGTTGGGTTCTCAAATCAAATATGTTGGTTGAAATATATCATTTGTTTCTAGTTTCATTGGATAAATTTTTAGGTTTATTTTCTTCTTTTACTACCTCTTCACAAAATTAATGGTATCAAAAGTGTAAAATTAATGTCGATTGCATTGGTGATATATCTTATAAAAAAATAAAAAAGAAGAAATTCCATAGATTCTAAAAAGAAGGACTGTTGGCATCTCCAACAAAAAGTATTTATTACTTTGGTGTGGCATAGTACTGGCAACCAATACTAAATATTTGAATTTAGAACGTACGAGTTTTTTGTTTTTATCTGTATATTTTTTCCCGCCATTGCTATTAAAATCGTCATATATTACGCACGCGCAGTTTTATTTTATAATTAATATATCAACAGCCCACAAAGAAGTAATATTTGAAGAAGTGTTTAACAATGACTTTGCTATAAATTTTATGATCCATAACTAAAAATTTACATTTCATTTTTAAAATAATGTATACGACTTTTAAGTAATCAAAAAGCTGGTTTCTAGCTCGGTCAACGTATCAGTATGGCAATGCAGCGAGGTAAGTAGCTATCCTTCTGGGACCTTACCCATCAACTTCAATGACTTGAGCTCAGTATTCTACTTATAGTCTTAAGGGACTATAGATTGAATACAATATAGTTTTTTTTCATTGTACTATTTTATAATACATGTTTAGTTTGATTTAAATAAAAGTAATTTGTGTGACATGTCCCATCCACTATTATCTTATCTGACATCTATACCTGGTTTTAATCTTGAGGTTTAGTGAGAGATCAGTTTGAAACTATAATTTTTAGATTAATAAATTGATTATATATCTACATTTATACCTTAAGCTGAATATGCGCAAGGAATATCGTTTCTTTCTGACGACACATTAAATAATTTTCTTAAAAATCAAGTAAAATATCAGCATGAACAACATGTTTAAACACGGACTAGACAACTGTTTAAACAAATATCGAATACTAGTTTTACCATTCCACAAATAAATGGATATTAAACTTTATACTATTGAACAGGAAATTTATATTTTATGAACATCCTCATGATTTTCTCTCTCAATTTGTTCCATAATTTTGGACTGTAATGTCTTTACAATAAGACCAACAGAAAGTATCTGCATACGAGATAGGCATCCGTCAATCAAATTTGACATTCATTGTTAGAGGAACATTTTGACCTCGGTTTGTTTGTCAGGTGGATGTTTATGTAATGTTTGACTGTTGTTCAATACTTGCAATGTAAGTGTATGATACATAACTAACTTACAATCGGTCTCATAGTTTCAAAGTTATGTAATTATTAAAGATAATCAGAGGGGCTAAAGCGGTCGCAGTTGGAGGATTACTTAGGCTACGTTCCATTAGAGACTCACAACGACCGCGATTTATCTCGTCCCACTTGCTTACCGGCGTTACAATCGTAAACCCAAGTGGAACGCCTATTCGACAAACCTCTTGACGTGGGTCGTTGTGGGCGTTGTGTGATCGAAAATGATGACGATTTCGCCACGACCACAACGCCCGCAGACGCCTTGTGGAACGCCTAACTGAGCATTTTGGGCGTTGTGAGCTTCTAATGGAACGCCCTGTTAGCGGAGCTGATTAGACATGTGTTTAGATATACTGGTAGTTGTAAGATATAGTATAAGGTACCATTTTATTTTGAAACCTGTTATGTTTATCATACGATTCTATGAAAAATACTTTTTTTTAGGTCCTCTGTTATATTATTATAAAATCATAATTTACGCTAGATGATAATTTTTATCACTCTAAACATTTTTTCAAAATTCTTAACAGGTTTTATATAGTCAGGTATATGGTTTGTACGAAACATATATTCAACCTTTTTAAAGCTGGGTGCGAGAAGCAGGTTCACTGCCCATTGATGGAAAGTGTTTCCCATCGCCTATGCACACGCAAGAAGTGTCACCAACCTGTTGTTCAGTTTTGTGACATATCTGTAAAATGTGGAATGTACCGAGGAACTGTTCAGAATAGTGGTTTTCTGTATATACGATAATTATGAGGTTTTTTTTTAAACAAAGTGTCGATATGAGGGTTTAAAAAGAAGGTGTCCAAAATTGTGTCGAGGCGATGAAACCAACATATTGGTACCATCCCTGGTGTTGCAAATGCCCATAGGCGACAGTAACTATTTTCCATCAAGCGGGTCGTTAGCCTGTTTAGTACTTCAGCAATAAAAAAACATAGCTCTTGCCTGTATCGCTGAAGCATAGACCATACTCTACTAATTTACTACCATAAAAATATAAGACAGATTTGCCTCCCTCTGCATTGATTTCAATGCTAATATTTTCACTGTCCTCGAACCGTTAGAGTAACATACTTGCACAACCTAGAAGTGGTAAAATTAAGCGAAATTGTAAACAAACGTGTGTACATACAGATGTATGCACAGATACGATAAATGAGTGCCTATGTGTGTATTAGGTCCGCTATAGACTATGTACGAAGTTTTTTAGAACGCAACGTGAGCGTAGAAAAACCGTCTCTAGAAAAATTTGTGAAATATAAATAAAGACTATAATTTAGAGAATATTCGCAAGCTCGTGTAAATTTATTGAAGCGTTTATAGTTATATTATGTAGGGTAAACAGTACCATTGTTGGCAGCCCGCCCTAGAATTGGCAACCAGTTGTTGAAGATATTAAGAAATATTAAAAATTGTACCCAAACAAGTATGTTATTAGTATATGACAAAAAAATGGAAAGAATACTCTCTCTGTTTTCTTTCACCATATCCCAATTATTTGGGGTCGGCAGAATATGTCTTTTCATTCCACACTCTTCTACGCTGACATACATCTTCTCACACCACATATCATCATATCATTCTTCACACAATCCATCCATCTTTGTTTTGGTCTACATTTACATTTGTACCTATCTATCTTGTAGTTTAACATTAACGTGACTTTCATCACTTCTCATTACATACATACATAACTTCACGCCAGGTCCCTTGCGGGGTAGGCACGAACAACAGATTGCCATACAGGCTTATTCTTACACACCTCACTTGCTTCTTTGACATTCATAGCTCTTATCATGCACGCTCATTATATGTCCATACCAATTTAATCTTCTTGTAGTACTGTAGTGTACTGTTATATGAGTGTATAACCTGACCGCACTACAAGCCTACAATTGGCAAGACACTGCGCAGGACAGCGGGAAAAGGCGTGCCCTCGTTTTGGAGGCCAAGTCTCACTTTGGGTCGCTGAGTTAACGGAGTTAGTTTAGTAAGTGTATAATTTTCTCAACATAAAATTAAAATGAAGATATGGTTGCTTATATAAGTAACCAGGTAGATACTTGATCTTGATCTTAACCCGTTAGATTACAATAAATCAATATAATACATTAGTTTTTATAATAATTATAAGAATATTTATAGTCTTAGGCTATCCTTTCTATGAATATTTTGAGGTCTGCAAAAGTCCATGGATAGAAAGCCGATAGAACAAACGAGTCCTGTAGTGGAGACCGCGTCTCGGCAAAAGTGTTAGACGCCCTCCAGCCCGATGGACCGATGACCTATATATACAAGGTCGCCCGTAGGCGCCGGATGAGGAAATCGGAGGACACAGATAAGTGGCGCCGTCTTGGGGAGGCCTACGTCCAGCAGTGGACTGCGAATGGCAGACGACGAAAACACCATCGTTTATGTATAGCCTTAACAATTTACATGTGTGAGCATGTGTACGTGAAAACATCGCGTGCGCACGACACAAGATTTCTTTAAGCATTCAAGGAGAGATACTTGTTTGACGCCGAGTTAGGAAACCTATTGGCAGGTCCGTTTTGGATGTGGCGTTTCTCTGTTTACAAAGAACTATGTCGGTTGAGTGGGTGTATGTAGAACGAGATATAATTAAGCCTTAATTGGTTGTAAGACGCTTGAAAACATAGGCGTGATGTCTTTACGTAAATTGGCTATCATTGTCATCTTTGGTATGGTAATTTTTGAGGTCTGCAAATGTAGGTAACAAAAGCAGCAAAAAATGGTGGTCATGGTGTTGTTATTTACACGAAAAATTCTTAATTGGGATTTGGGATTTTTTGTTGATGTTAACCTCAAGTTAATAAACAATATTCTAAAATCTAAAGATATTTTCGTGAATAAAATTCGCCAACATACAGTTGACAGAGTTTTGGTTAGTTACTATATTGTTTATACAAACTAATTATTAAAGTTGACGTAAAATGTGATAAAATAAACATTATACCTACTAATCTTAAAACCTTTTAATAAATAACGAGCACTAAGCTTCTTTTATTCTATATTCATAATAATGATTTTGTCATCCACCTTATTCTGGGGCCACACCTACGACAATGTTACAGATATAGACCGTTTCTCGCAGATGTCGCGATGGGTGTAATGCGTTATTTGTGCGATATTGTTTTTAATGTCAATGAAATTACATATTGACAGTTTTTCGATAATGGCGTTATTTTTAACGCTTTAAATGTGGCACATTCGGCCACGCAGTTACAATATCTCGCAATTACAGTACAGGCCCTACTATTAACCTGAAATTACACAAATTTTTGCTTTTCAATTTATATAAAAATCCGATTTTGATTTTGTTAAAAAAGTTTCACAAGTGACTTTTTGACTGCTTTTTTATTATTATAGCATAAGAGGTCCAATTTTTATATTTGTATTTTTCTCTTAGTTATTTATACACAACAATATTATGTACTTTAAACACAATTCGTCCTTAAAGGTTCTCGATACTCTAACAAGCACATTTAAATAAGAAAAAACAGTTAAAAATTCACCTTTTTTTACAAGCTTTCATTAACCAATAAGTTCGTTTTCAACCATAAATTGAAAGACAAAAATGAACCGTCTATTTTCGGCATTACAATATAAATTATTGATATTTTGTTTTCAGCCTGACCTTTCGACTCCATATGTTATCCATATATATCAAATCGGCTTTGCAGCTGTTATATATAATAAAAGTGGAAATTGCTTTTATTATGGGGACCTTATAATATGATTTAAAGAATAACAATTGAATAAATTGAGAGAATTTGAAAATTATAATTTAATATTCATGAAAAATTCATATATCCTATGTTAATGCCTAATTAGCTTTTTATAGTACACCTCACTATGGGAAATATGGAGATATTACATACTTGTAGCCTTTGTTTACTGGCGTAAACGGTAGTTGCCCATGACACGAATTTTTTCACAATAACCAGTCTGAGTTGGGCTGTTATTTTCAAACTTGATAAAGGATGAGTTGATGCAATGTTTTTATGTAAGGTAAGAAAAACTTCGTCACGGACGCTGTTGGCTGAGATTCCCGGGACACAAACTACCGCAGTATTTAAAAAAGAATGTAAACTATCGTTTTAGTGAATATCTGTGTCCGAAAGTAATTTTTTTCGCCTCAACAACTTTAAACCGCTCTCGGGAAAACTTCTGCGGGATTCCCTGGGGTAATAAATATCTCAAATTTCATTACATTAAATTTTCTATCGATCAATGAAAAGATCCTATTGGAATTCGATTTTTTTTCAATCTGGCCATTTTAAATCATTCCCAGAAAAAAATCTGCGGGATTCCCGGGATAAAATGTAGCGCAGATATTCAGTCTAAGATTTATCTGTTGATCAGGGAAAACCGTATCGAAATCGGCTCAATAGTTTTGAAATTGTGAATGTGAATTCTAGTTATTCTTTTTAAATAGCTTTAATATACAGACAGATACGCCCATTGATGTAACAATAATAAAATCTTTTGTTGCTACATTAATGGATACGGCATGTTTAGAATATTATAATACTACAGAACAACTTAAGAGTATCTCCATAACATTAATCATATATTTTTTTTTACATAAATTGAAACTTCAGCTCTTATTCACCATATTAATCTATAGGCTAATAATAAAAAACAATGTTTTTTTGATAATTAAAAATGTACATTATTTTATCGAAGATAATTCTTTTTCATTTTTTGTTGATTGGCATTAAGTAGGCGATTAACGGTTTTAAGTAATTAATTTGAAGAATGTCGACTAATCTAGTTTAGTTGTATCTAATTGGGGTCTTGGAATTAGATCGTACTAAATTATTCAATTTTTGGAGTAATTATAACATGAATGTCTTTAAACATTTTGTTCTAATTTTAGAAATTACATGGAAAATTTAAAAAACATGTAAAAACTTTTTAATATTTTGTACGATGTGGTCAAAATATCACAATTATAAAGTGTTGGTTACGTAGAATTTGTGAAACGGTAAGTAGGTATACTAGTGAGATCCTTCTGACAACGACTGACAAACAGTTATTACTCGTACTATTAGTCAGTCGTTGCCAGAAGGATTTCCCTAGAATACTATATATTATATGCAGGAAGAAAAATACTACGAATTGCCAACGCTTAGTAAAAAATCTATTTAATTCTGAAAACCTCCTTATACACTACATGCCACAGGATGTTATGACGTTCTGTATAATTATGAAACATTTTTTTTAATCAAATAAAATGACAAAAAGGGAGAGAAGTATGATCTGTAATACCATGAAATCATGACTTTAGGAGGTAAGCAAATATGAGTTTTTTACTGGACGATAGATGAATGATATGATAAAAAATAGTGTAATGAGAGAACGTTGTGGATTGAAAGAAGATATAATACAATAACAAGAGTTGGAAAAGAAATGTTACCGTGGTCTGGGCATCCAGAGAGAATAGCTGAAAATATAATGAAAAAACAAGTGTATGACAGCATTGTAAATATTAGAGTTGGTACCGGTAGACCGCGAAGTACATACACATCATGGTTTATTATTTATTTTTTAGTTATTCATCTTTTTCTTAGCAAACCCTTTATTTTAATACCTATATCATGGGGTTGCTCAAACATAACCAGTCTGCCATCAGGTTCCACCCGCCATAATGGATTTAGTGTGAAGTTATTTTTTTCTTCGTATTCTTCTAAGCAGACCCTTTAATTTGATACCTATACCATGGGAGTGCACAAAAAACTAGTTCACTATCTTGGACTTTCCACCATATTGGATTTAACTAACTAAATCTGTTGGCTCAGCGACCCGAAGCGAGTCTTGCCTTCCGAAACGAGAGTACGCCACTTTACTCTGTCCTGCGCAATGTCCACTCTTCCTTTCCACTCTATGCTTCTAGCGATACTTGGGACGACTAACCGGTCACCGACCGACTGGTCACCCCAAGTAGGCTTTCTACACTCCCTGATCCTCATCCATCCGTTCTACATGCCCAAGCCAGCGGAGACGGTGAGATTTTATCTACCCTTCTTCTTTATGTTGGGCTTCGCCGTGAGGTCTTCCATTTCGGAGTTAGTTCGGACCCTCCAGCTACCATCTCCTCTTATTGTTGGGCCCAAGATTTTCCTGAGACTTTGGATTTAGAGTTAAGTAATGTTTTGGTCTCCGTGTTTTTCTCAGCTTTGTCATAAATTTATTATTCATATCATGGGAGTGCACAAAAATGACTAGTCCGCCATCTTGGGCCGTCCACAGTATTGGATTTAGATTGACGGCACTTAGCTTATCATGCATTGTCACCCAAACTAAATATGTATGCAAAATTTCATCGCAATCGGTTGAAGATAAATGCTTTAAAACTTAGTTTGCTGTTTTAAAGCGAGATTTGACCCAATAATACATAGATACAAACATTGAAACTGAAATAAAAGTTTGTAAAAAATCTACAAATCTATCTATTTAGGTAATCTAATATTTAATACTCATTTATAATTAGCTTATTGTAAAATCGCAGGCAGACACTTCGATGAATATTAGTATGAAAAAGAACTAGAGACTGTTATTTCACAATAGCTTTCGTAATTATTTGATTCATTCATATCGTGCAAGAAACAAAACTAGTTTCCGAATGAAATCACTAATATTGCTGCACTATTAAGTAAAAAACATTTAAATTAGCACATCTATCGCATGTTTATGCACAGATTGTTATTAGATTATAATATTTATTAAGAACAGAAAATAAAGATGTCTTACTTAACAAGCTTCTAATTCAATACTCTATCTTAGATAGATATACAAGATGATATAATGACGAAGAACAGAATAAATACCTAGTAATATGTATGTATGTGTAATATGTATGTAAACAAGCTGTAGTAGCTTAGTAGTGAGCCCTAAACCCAAAAGGGCGCGAGTTAGAATTCTGGCCGGAAAGCATGTTTTGATATATACAAAAAAAATTTAGGACCAAACCGGTCAAAAATTGTCTTTGTTAGACTCTTTTCTTGACAAATTTGGTCATCTAGAAATATGTTTTAAATAATAAGGGGATTCCCGCACTAGTCGGCTCGGATTCGGCATATACATTATGCAAGCCAAAGAGAGCAAGGGACAGAGTGACGTATCGCATCAAGCCGGTCAACGATATCAATGACACCCTTATGTCGTAGGCGTAAAGCTCTTTATGGGTTGTATTTGTCAAATCCATGTACATGTGGGGATTTTTTTAATGTGAAATAACAACAGAAATTTTGAAGTTATGTTCTGCTCCCTACTATTATATAACAACGTACGTGAACAAACTGATATGCTTTTTTTTATAAAGAACACTAAAAACTATGCCGAGCCCTGCATATTTTTATTATGATGGCTGGTCTGCTTTAAAGCAAGTAAGGCTAGAAAACAATAGTAACAGAAAGTACAAATATTGCCATGAAACTTCCTCAAAGAAATGCTCGGTTTGTCAATAAGATAGCAGCCGAAAACGATTGAATATGATCTTTAATTTTTAGGTATTTAAGTCCAAAATAATAGTCATCTAAATTTACTTAAGCAAAATATTACATTTTCTAGATAAAAAGGAAGAGAACTTTATAATTTAGGCTGTAAAGTTGAAAATAATAGGAAACGCAACAGTTTCTAAAGTAACAACTTACCGTTTATCATTAATGAAAACTTAAGTCGAAGCATAATGAACCTTACTGATTGTACTTTAAGATGTATGGTTACTGAAAATACAATGTAGTTCTCAAATTAGACGCCAGATGTTTTCGAAATGCGGAGTCCAACTGGAAAATTGTAAGATTTCGTGGTAGGTCGATGGCCGTTCGGTGTGACCGATCACTGATTACTTTGATAACCGAATGCAATCTCGGCAGATCGTGTTTAGAAACCCGTTATTTGGAACTAAGTGCTTTTAAATGTTCGTGAAAGTTTCTATGATTCTTTTTCGATATAATTTCGGAAGTCCACTATACTTTATTAGGATCGTGAGAAAATTGCTGCTGGACGTAACGGATATTATTCATCAGTTGTGTAATTCAATGTATTAAAAGTAACAGGACCTGGAATTCTAATGTACTGAACTGTATAAGTATTAATTTCTTCACGTGTCACTTCTGCAGTAAGTACTTAAACCAGGATGACTTGTTTAGAAATTACACCTCAAATAATTAGGGCTTTCCAAGTTATATTGCTTACACAAAGTTGAGTTCCATATCTCTTGGGAAGGACCTTGTTTCAGAGTTCGTAATAAGCTACATATATTATTCATCTCCAATCTGTTAATATTTGTACAAAATAAAACGTAATTGTAAATAATAACATTTCATAGAAATCAATTTACGAGTTCTGAGAGGGTTTAGTTAAATACTAATCAAACAATCGCCCTTTCACTTATATAATTGTATGTTTTCTCTATCACAGTTGGTGGAATTTGGATACACAACAAAAAGCCAACTTAAATATGTGTAACTGTCTACACAAAATTATTGTACATGTTATTAATATTAGTTATAAATAACAAATCGTGGATTAAAATTTGCAATCTACTTCTGTAATTTTGTTTCAGTTCTATTATTTATTTTAGAGACATTATCTTTTATTTCACTCTTTCCTAATCATTTAGGCTCAGCACAATGACTTTTCCTTCCACATTTTTCTATACTGGTCCACATTATCTCTCACACCATACGTCATGCCAATCTTCACATAATGCGTCCATTTTTCTTATGTACCCTACTTTTACTCCAACCTATAGTTCAACGAGTAAAATGTAAGGTCACAAATTCTTGTAGCGAGACATTTAACCATCAGAATAAGCTACAACAATGGGACAGAATAGGAATAATTAAACAATCTAAATTGCTAATGTTATCAAAACTCTTATGCAACGTGAAAGTGACTAAAATGATACATTTTTCTTATTGTACTGTAGTAACATTCCCACTGTGTATGAAAACAAAACAAATGATGCAACATTACTAACAGAAGTCAAGGACCTTTGTTTTGAATTGACCATATCCAGTTTCTTTCAAACGTGTACAGAATTATTGTTTTCCTTGAGATATACTTTATCTTTCTCTTCATTGTGATTTTGTAGTTAATTTTAAATAGAGAAATCGTGTGCAATATCTCTGGGGTTTATAGTTATAATACAAGCTACAAAAATGGTTTCAACCCATCGACTGGAAATTTTGTAAATGGAATTATGTTTATTATTTCTTTTTACTTTGTATTTTGTTTATAAATATGTTTTGTAATATGTACGTTTTCTTAAATGTCGATGATTGAAAGATTATCTGAGACTTAATTTATAATGGATTATCTTATCCTGTACACACGATCATCTTCATATTTAACTGTGAGTTTAACAAGTTAATACACAACCGTCATTTCTCCTTCTTCTCCTTCTAATAGGTAATATGATTTATATGTGCTGCTCAAAAATACTGAATTATAAAAGTAACTCAAAGAAATCACCCTGTACTGAGGAATTCATCCTCTAGGTAGGCAAAAACAAAATATACTAGATAATATATTTAGTAATAAGAAGACGGTCGTACTTGTTTTCAGCGGGAATTAAAGTCGAAGATATGACCCTCATGGTAAATATCATCGGTATGCTAATCAAACCGCCAAATCTGTAATGTTAGTAGTTGTAGAAGACTCAACTATAGTTGATTTTGATCATGTTGCGAAGATTAGAATCTTAACATTTAAGATTGCCAAATATCCAAGTGAACAAATTGCAAGCCTGAATTTGTTAAAAATGTGTCCATAAGACATTAAGACTAATTATATTCTTTCCGCCATGATTTCGTAATGTTATTCATAAAGCTCGACGTGCAGATATTATGATAGTACCGGCCTAGTTTTTTTCTAGAAAAATAACGTTCTCGAACTTTTTTTGATAATGTAGAGAAGTGGTAGATCACGTTTCTTTATTGTATGTACATGAGTGGAATATTTTATTTTTAAATTGCTTGAGAGATTTGGAATGGGTGTCATTTTGCTCTTTTACTACGTCCTCATAAGGTTCTAAATCAATTTCATTGATCTCTAGTTTGATCCTATCATAGATTACCTAAATTTTGCTTCATTATATTTATTAATATCTTCATAGATTTATGTTTATTTTACCTCTTGGCTTTAAGTGGTATTATTATTAATGTTTGTTTTTCTTGTTTTTCAGGTAAACTTTATCATATCTTTTGCTAATAGTCAATTGTTATGATATAAATTCAAGAAAACCGTAAGTAATATCTTTTAAAATTTGTTAATTACTTTATCTCCTATAAAAAATTCGTCACTTAAATAATGCGTAAAACTTCTTTAGAATCGTTGTGATTTGACACTCGATGAAACGAAAGAGCGACACTCAAAAGAGATAAACACTATAGGACTACTCCTACGGGAGAATGAGATACGAGTTTTACGTTGTGCAGTAAAGATTAGAGACTCAATAAGACCGATGATTAAACAGAGGTCCGATTCGGACTGAAATAAAACTGTTAATTATATTTTTTAGATTGAAGCAGTGAAAAATTGAAATTGATATTTAAGAAGTTTATTTTGAATTATAATATGTTGACGGATGTAGGCTAAAGGAATTAATTTATATTAATAAAAGTTAGAGAACAATTATTATCTGTGAGTATATTGTCTGAACTTCTCCTGCGGGTGAACTGCACACACAGACAATTTTATTTTTAAAGATTTTTTTACATCCATTAATGATATTTTAGACGACAACGTTACTATTTATACTGTTAGGATTGTTAAAAACAGTAGGCCCACAAAATGCTGAATTAATTTCATGTCTGTCAATTATATCACAGTGAAAGAAGTTGAAACCAATCAATAATAGTGCTGAGGGAAAAGTAAAAGCACGAACTATGTTTCGAAACAGATTCTCTTGATGCAATCGTGATTTAACGATTGAATGATGGTGATGACGATACTATAAATAACCAAAAACACATCATTGACACAAAAGCTCACACACCCGTTACATAAATTCCACATGACTTTGCAAGAAATCGTAGTAACTAATCTGTCTATATAAAAACAGTATTTAAATGGCAATAATGTCCCACGAGATCGAAGCCATTCAATTTTAGGTCAAATCATGTATGTCGTACGCTTTATCTTATTGAATTTTATGCGATCGCACATAAATTTCGTGATTAGCAGCACGATTTCAGGAATTTCCGAAAGCATGATTAAATAGTAGATATTTATAGGCTGGTAGAGCAATACTGTGACAATCCAGGATGGTTAGTCCACTTTGTTAACTCGATGTGTTTGGTATATTCATCATCATTATTTTTCAGTGCTCCATATTGTTCGGTAGATCTTAAAAAAATAATGCATTGTAATGATTGTTTTAAATCAAGAGGCGGTGAAATATTAGCTCCCAACGTCGTGAAAATTGTGCTCTCCTCTAACTTGGTTTACCTATAAAGTGGAAAATTATGCAAAATCAAGGTGGTAAAAACTAAAAGTAATTTCTACAAGAATTGCTTAATAGCCGTCGAGTAGTTTTTGAGAAAATGGGTGTTTTGAATTAAACGAAAACAGTTAACGCCTGCCACATTTACGAAAGCGATTTCATTGTGCGGAGACTGCCAAGTGTTTACTAAATGTTCAAAAATATTGCAACAATGATCAAGATATTTGCAGTCAAAATACAAATAAGTTATATAAGAATAATAATCGGCAGATAATCACACACATTGAATATCCCCAAGCTGAGCAAGTTAAGCTTGTTTTATGGGTATTAATATACGCTAGTGTTATGGGTAATATACTCTTGTGTTGTGGTTAATGTACGCTTGTGTTATGGGTAATATACGCTTGTGTTATGGGTAATGTACAACGGACTACTCTGAAGAAGAAGAAGAAGACTATAAGTAAATAAAAGAAAGTTCGTTTCCGAAATTTACTGTGCCGGGATGCGAACCCGGATCTTCTGAGTTCCAGTGAGTTCGGATGGCTAAGACTTAGCCTCCTCAACAACAGAGGCCGTCATAGTATTTCGATTGGTTAATGTTATTTATATGTAAACGAAAACAGTTTGTAGAGCTAAAACCATCTAATTACTTAAAGTATTAATTTTCATCGCTAACGATTCAGTTTGAAAAAACAAATGATAGCGATTGATTGATAGAGAACTTTTCCAAATTAAAATTCATATAAACACTGTTTCAAAACCAGATATTATAGAAATCTATGAAAGTTGTTGGATAAGATAACTGATAAGGCTTAGAGAGAAGTAACTATATTTTTTTTGCCATTTTGCCTGAGTGTCTACTATATATCTATACAGCTATCGCTCTACGATTTGAAATTCACAAGTTTCACATTATCATCATTATCATCCAAGCTTTAAATCCCGGTTGTGGGAGCGATCACTTCTACGCCCAGGGTCCGCATCCTGCTTTTTCTTGTCCACTTCGTGCGATCTTTGGCATTCCTTCTATTCAGACTATTGGTGCGCATGTCATCCCTTACAACATCAAGCCAGCATTTCTTGGGCCACGCGTTTCACAAACATTCCTGCTCCATTCTAAACTTGGCTGGAAGAATTTGTTTGTAATGGTAATCTATATCTCTTAGTATACTTTCTGTACTAAAACTTCTTAAACGACTTATATTTTAACATTATGCAATAAAATATTTTGTATTGTATTTCTTTGTTGAATAGTTATTGTGTTATGGGTTATATACATACTTGTACAATGGTCTGACACCCAGACCACAGCAAATACACGGGTAGTTCGTTTGTCAAATTTAGCATGCCAGGAATTTAAACTGGAATCTCTTTTGGAATTTCAGTGAGATAGACTAAAAGACTGCCTCATAAACAACAAAGGCTGACATTGTAATTATGTATCTATGTTATTATAAAATTCTAAACATGCCGTATCTGTACATTGGATCTTTTAAAAAAACACTGTAAGACTATATAAACGATGGAAAATACGTTGCAATTTTTTTTTAATTTCTTGTCTGTTTCTTAGGGATTCACATAAAAACTACTAGGCAGATTGCGATGCGGTTCTGCTGTCGACAGCAAATTCCTACATTTTAAATCTGCGCTATTTTATATACCTGGAATTTTTCTGGGAATGATTATAATTTGAAAAAACAATTCAAATGCGATTCTTTCACTGATCGATAGAAAATTTTATGCAATAAAATGTGTGATATTTTTATTCCTAGAATTTTCCGAAAGCGGTTTGTAGTTATTCGGGTGCATAGAACTTAGCTTACGCCGATACAGTACTTTCTGTTCCATGAATCCTGCAGAAATTTCAAGTCAAGCGTGGATGAAGTTCCGGGCAAATCCTAAATCCTAATCCTAAATAATATATAATATCTAGGTATCCTATTAATTAATGTATTTTATTTGCACACCACCGTCATACACTTTTGATTCCTTTCATACAATCCACAGCCCGGGTTGTCTGGAAGAGATCGCTTTAAAGCGATAAGGCCGCCCTTTATTTCTGCCTTGACACGAAATTACTATAAATGATTTACTTTATGTGTATGTGTTGAACAATAAAGTATTTTCTATCTTTCTATCTATCTATAAATCTAATATATAAAATTCTCGTGTCACAGTTTTCGTTGCCATACTCCTCCGAAACGGCTTGACCGATTCTCATGAAATTTTGTATGCATATTGGGTAGGTCTGAGAATCGGCCAACATCTATTTTTCATCCCCCTAAATGTTAGGGGTAGTCCACCCCTAAATTTTATTTTTTATTTTTTAGACAAAATTTTTAATTTCTATTTTTTTATGATACAACATACAAAAATACATACAATTCTCAATTTTCACCCTTCTACGATAAACCCCTATTTTTTACCGGGCAGGACGACGTCTGCCGGGACAGCTAGTAATATATAAAACAACAATAATAGTTGTGTATACTAATGCTAGGCTGGTGTGCGCCGACATTTAACCAACGATTAAAATAAAACAATCACTGTATATGCATACATTTTTAGCGATTATTTTATTTTAACCATTGTTTAAAAGTCGGTACACACCAGCCTAAGTAGGTGAGGCACTCGAGGCTTATTTCAATGACATAGATTCTGGGTCTGGTTGTTAAAAATGCACTATTTAGGCAGATTTATGAGCCTAATATGCCTATTGGTAGAATTGCCACGTGCCGATATTGAACGATAACATCGTGAAGCGAATTGCACATCGAGATTACAGATGGGTACAATAATAATACGCCTTGAACAAGCGTGGTGGGTATACTGTCCTTTTCTCTACAATGTGGAGGTCTCACCCTCAACCCAGGAGTGGAACGTTTACGAAGTATTATTACCGATCCATATAGATCTATCTCATTGACCTGCCTTCTTTTACAAACTACCTAGCTATAACGTTTGTCTAAAAATTTTTTTATCGTTAAAATATTCCGATTAAATTTCTTGATGAATTATGTATAAATAACAATCTTTTTCCAGCAATAAAAGAAACTGCGTTCGTTTTCACTGACTAATGAGCATAATGAGCATTTTCACGATTCCGAATTTCGCTACTGATTGATTTAATTGAAATACGTATTTCTGATATTATAAATAGCAGTAAGCAGTTATGTGAAGTTACATCAGTTTATCTATTTCCTTAGCAACGTAACTATGCATCTGAAGCCGGTAATATCACAATAGTTTTTTCTCTACACCGAAGATCACGGGAAGTGTGAAAGTACCGACAAAGAAGCTATTTTACGTGAGTGCGTAGTTATGATTTATATCTTATTTTACACAAATGGCTTTATTAAACCATCTAAAGATTAGACTGACGAGATTAAATTTTGTATACTTAAATTACACATTTTTTTAAATATATAATTTGAAATGTACACTTACGTCGCTTAAACGGCACTTATGCGTATACGTTATGTGAGTAAGGTCTATTTTGGTATTATATGATATAAATATGATGATGATGAATTTGAATATTTCTGAAATGATATTAGAATCTTTTTTAATTACCGGACCAGTACGAATTTCAAATTTTGGATGTGTATCATGCCTATTTACAAACTTTATATGATAATCTTACATGATATGTGTTATTATTGTCACTGTCCTATTTTAATATTTTCATTACTTGAGGGGGTTCCCTGGAAGAGGTCGCTTTAAACGATAAGGCCGCCCTTTTTTTAACAACTATTGTACCTATTTTTTAAGGAAAAGTTTTAATGTTTAGTGAATAATAAAGTGTTTTTATTCATACTGCTTTCATTGTGGAAGATGCTCTAGTAGTCAACTTACAGAATACTTATTTTGTGCAGCTAGGATGATGGCCCACGTCATATAATTTGATTACCATCGCCTATGATAATTTGCAACATCAAAAATGCTACCAATGTGGTATATACATATTTACATATATTATATGAAATCTTGAACCTTATGACCGTAGTCGCAATATCTTCTAATGGCTATAAAATACAATGTAACCATATAAACTAAAACCTACCTTGACACGCTGCTAGACAAGATCTCCACAGTGATCAAACAACTGTAGCTATAATAAACAGATATTCGCACAAAAAGCGACGCGTTGTGTCTATCAGTCTACTTTCTCGTCTGCCAAGGTGAGTTGTGACCAGTTTGACCCTGCAACTACTGGCTTTAAAGTTTATATGTAGGTAGAATAAGATTACAATGATAGTAGCTAGTCCTGAGATCCGGCTCGTTTGATTGTCAATGCCAGTGATTGTTTACTACTTTACCGAACTTCGAAACATTCGTTTCTTTGGGTGAGGATGCCTCATTATATGAACACTATTGCCTGCGACATCGCCTATTCATTTCTTACCTTCTGTATAAAATAGAAACACAACTTTATAGTTGTACATACATACATACATACATAACTTCACGCCAGGTCCCTTGCGGAGTAGGCACAAACAACAGAGCGCCATTTAGGCTTATTCTTACACACCTCACTTGCTTCTTTGACATTCATAGCTCTTGTCATGCACGCTCGTCTGTTCTTAAGGCTCCTGACATCACCTTCTGCTAGTACACGATCAATTTGATCATGGAAGGTGTGTCGTGGCCTTCCGCGACTTCTGCATCCATCCAAATAGTTGTGTTTATAGTTGTGTTTCTATTTTATACAGAAGGTAAGTGTTTTTAAGGTTTTAGCGTTATCGTTAAAACATGATTTTCCTGCCTAAAACTTAAAATCCTAACTTGAAAAATTATTCGTCAACAATATCACCTATCAAGATGGTTTTTAAGACAAAAACTATTTTATATCTTTCTCCAGAATATAAATTGATCTTTTTTTGTAATTTTTACTATGATCATTTAAAAGTTTTCTAATATACATAGCTACTTTTGCATTTATAATATTTGGGGCATTTACTGTAGGAAAATTGTACATACCAACTATACTAAAGACACACTTCTTCTTATAAGTTTGTTCGAGTACACCTATTTTTGTTATGAAAAGCAGAATTTATTCTATATTACTAGATAACTCACAGATTTTTCTTTCCTTTTCCGATCCTTCATTAATCTAATTTAGAAAAACTGTCAAAAACAGAATGTTTAAAAACTTTTTTTGGTTTTATATTTTTTCCACTTAAAAAACACTTGAAATTGTAATATACAAATTATATTAGCTTAATTTGTGACAAAAATATAACTTTAAATTTCATACATAAATAAGATAAATTATTAACTCTCACCATATGTTACGTACGTAAAATTACGAAGAATCGATCGAAGTTAAATCTACCCAACAAGGAAACAGTAACGTAACTGAAATTGTCAATTTTATATAGTGCCCCCTTTCATGGTAATATTAGGGTAAAATAGGTATAAATATTAAATACATAATATAATTATACAGTTAGTTACACATTCCATTTTGTTTGTCCATTATCATAAAGATCTAGTGAAACTGGTTTATTAATGACTCCAAACTCCAAATAATTCTACTTTACGTTCCAAGCTATTGTTGTTGTCAAGGTTGGCTATTTATTATTATTTTTATAGCATAATAGAATAAGAAAATAAAAATCCGAGTAATTTAACGTCTTATACCTACTTTACTAGTCTTGATGCATTGCAATTTTACGTAAGTATCCATAACATCAGTAGAAACTTATTGTAAAACGCTCCTTTAAATGTTAATTATTTAGCAGATTGTAAATATTTATATATTATTAAACATATTATATAACAATTAAAACTACACGTGTCTTTATGACTTATAATGCGGAACTCAGACGACTTGGCGTAAATTTGGCTATACGAAGCTAATTTTGGAATCGGAAAACAATCGCACCACAGTGTTGTAGTAGCAAATTACGTCTCCTACATAAAATCACGCAGACGAGTTTAAAAAATGCTTCACTGCATTTATGCTCTTATTTATGTACGCTCTGTACTGCCATTTGCCTGAAGGTGTCAGAAGAAAAATGTGACATGTAAAGAACACAAGGACATTCATTTTTGTATATTTAAAACTAGCTGTCCCGGCAGACGTCGTCCTGCCCGAAAAAATAATGGTTGATCGTAGAGGGTTGTATGTATTTTTTAAGGCTGTATCATAAAAAATTTCTAAAAAAAAAAAAATAGGTGTGAACTACCCTTAACATTTAGGGGGATGAAAAATAGATGTTGTCCGATTCTCAGGCCTACCCAATATGCACACAAAATTTCATGAGAATCGGTTAAGCTGTTTCGGAGGAGTTTAACTACAAATACCGCGACACGAGAATTTGATATATTACAAGAAGCTTACCTTTATCGTGGCCGGTGCGAAGCTTTATTATCCATAATAAAAATTTTGTGTTGTTATTCCAACACTTATTCCAATGAAGTCAATTCTGCTGAAATATGAAATCTTCATGTATCATGTGTAAAATCAATTCGAATAGATTGCTGTTCGTTTAGTCAAAAACCATTTGTCCGATTTCAATGTTTTTTTTGTTTAGTTCCCTATAATACAGACATGGTTTAAAGAAAAAAAACTTAGGGAAAACCCATGAACATATCTGAAAATGTTGTATGGCAATCGTCTCTTTCGAACGTGCACATTCGTCAGCTGTCACATTCTTTCCCTGCGGTTGTATAAAAATCGTTTTTCTTGAAAGATTTGTATGTTTTGTGCGTAGGTTTAGATTCACAATTGGATCCGGTAGGTGGCCCTGAAATCGGGTTTTAGATTTTTAGCTTTTCAGGGCGAGACATCGACTGCCAGGCTCACTAGACGAAGATAAACTTATTAACACTGTCAATTTTTGATTAGATGAATGAATGAATGAAAACACTTCATTGTTCACCAAAATTAAAACTACGTTCCTGATACTAGATACAATAAATGTTGAACAAAGGGCGGCTTTATCTCCTAAGGCAATTTCTTGATTGATTTGGTTCGAAAATAAGTTATAAATAAATAAACATCGAAAAGCGCTAGAAGAATGACATGTGGCGTTATCTAATCATGATAATTATTTGTAAGTAAACGATACCTGTTTTTTATAATTGTGCTCTTTAAGGACTCCCCTCAAGTAATTGTAGATTGGATTTTTTTAGAGCAGTCATGCAATGCGGCTGCGGCTCGCGACCTCCACTTGTCACGGCTCACCGAACCCCGTAACTGGACCGCGATACTCGACTCCGTAGAAATCGAATCGGCTTACACAGACTCGAGTTATAGTCTTGTTATTTCAATATATGTACATATATCTGCCATTGTAAACAAGGTCGTGTTTGACTTCATAACTAGAATATATTTTATTTAAAAAATCTAAACAATTTTGTATATTTTTATATTTGAAAATAGTCGATATTTAACTGAAAGTGAAAGGAATGTTTGTGATGTTAAACGCGTGTTACTTTACAAAAAAAATTGAAAACAAAAATAAAAAATTAAATTATAGAAAAACATAACTATTTTTTTATGTCCAAGTAATTTTGGTAGCAAGGGTTATCTTGCTATTAAATGACTTTTAAATAATTATGATATATTGTATTACATATAATATATATATTATATATATATAACTATCCTCGTATCTCAAAAACTACTAATACTAACTTGTTAAAACATTTTTTTTTAATTTATCTATTTTAGCTTCCCTTGATTTTTTCAGAATTTTTCACGTTAAAGTTTATGACAAGGGAGAAGAGGGGCACATTTTTTAAGGCTTGGGAAGTTAATATTTACTTAGGTAATTATTTAATTGATAAAAGTGTTATTTATTCAACTTAGGCATTATAAACTAATACATAATAGAAAATTTAATTTAGTTAGACCTAGACTATAGCCTAGGTCACCGTCTTCTATGGGTAATGTGCCCAGAAGGCTGGCTATATTCGTCGTTGGATTCTCATACTGGTCAGCGGATCAGTATGTGCAGTGCCTACCTCGGAGCACGGTCCGAGGTAGCCATCAGCTTTGACGAATTGATGAATTGTTTTGTTAGCTCCTTGTAGAGGCTCATGTTCTCAAGACCCCACGACCTAATCGTCTCGATAGCAAACGGTAGAGATAAATAACTCTCACTCAGCGTTATATGTTTACACTTCTTGAGTAATCGAGGATATTAATGTTAGAATTTTGAAGATTTCACTAGTATTACTTCACGCGACTATGTGCATTAAAAAGAATGAACCCTTAGCTGCATGTATGGTACGGCGACTAGTCTCAAAATTGTAAATCTTCATGATCTCTACGGAAGCTTTCATTGTTCTCGAACTACCAAACCCTTACGTTTAGTTCTTTATGACAGAGCAGGGAATTCCTTCGCGCGACGACAGACGTGTGACGATTTTCATAGCTCGAGTTTCTTTATTTGATCGGGTGGGCCGTCAGCCTGTGTTGGGTATTGTTTTTACCTTAATTTTTCATTACTGTGTATGCACATGCGCGCGCGTCGCTGGCAAATTGGCATATGATAATGATGTGCTAAATTAGTTTGTATGATTGCTAGTGATGTGCTAATTAATTGATATGATGGCTAGTGATGTGCACTAACAGTCTGTCTGCTGTTATAAAACTAAAATAAAATCTATTGTAAGTTTCTAAGAGTTACAAAATGATTGATAACTTTTTTTAATAATTTGCTAAACACGACTCGAGTTTCGTCAAAGTAACATGCAGAATATGTAAATGAACAAGCTTGTATCGCCGAGGTCAGCATATTATTTTACAATAGCTAGGTATTTTATTTTGCAATAGTATTATGTATACGTTTCCAAGTCCAAAGCAACTAAATAGAGGAAAATATAAAATATCAAGTTTTTGCCTACTATATCGGTAGTCAATAACAATTTTTGAATACCAATCTTCGAGGCGTCAAAGCCTTAATTAACACAATTATCTTTGTTTTTAATGTAATCAATTATTATTTGTCTGGCGCCACATTACAACAAAAAACTTTTATATGGAAACCAAAACGTTGGAACAAATTGCAATAACATTCAAAACCTATTAAATTTGATCAAGAATATTTTAAATGAATAATCAACTCTATTCAAATTTATACTGAACTAAAATATTTTACAAGTCACTGCGCTTAAAACCGTTGAAACGTCGTTTTATTATGTATACTAGTCGCGAAAACTTAAGGAAATATTATAAGCCCTAGAGATTTCCAATATGTATAAATCGACCAATTGTATATTGTTTTTTTGTTGTTCTGGGGAAAAAATATAGGCCTTCTAGACTATAATCTTACGATGTTTTCTTCTGTTTGTGTATCACATAAACGGTTCCTTGTAATTTTCCGTGACAATCGACAGAAAAATACTTAAGCGTTTTGTCGTGTGAATATTTGAGACTTTCACTTGTTATTATCTCGTTAACTTTTTATGTTCGAAGGTTTTGTATCTCGTACACCTCATTGTTTGTTTTTCAAATTGTGCCACTTACGGTTGACAGGGCCTTGTTACGTGTGATGTTTGGCCGACTTTGAAAATGCGAGGAGCACGTGTTTCTTGACGAACTAAAGATGAAACGCGAATTTACGTTTTAGTGTTAGTGAGTGAAAACACGATTTTAAATTGATAGTCTTATTTTGATGATTTATATTGAAATGAACAAGAAACTAACTTGTTCAGTCAAATATAGATTTGATACCGAAGGAGATAATAAGCTTTATGATAAATTTATTATTATTATTGCATTTATAATACTCGTAGTATTTATGATGTTAATATATAAAATTCATAATTGCATCTAAATAGTGGTTTTATTTCCCTGGATATACTATAATGGCTTCGATTATTTTTATCTCAACAATTAACGAGACTGTGAATTATTTTGGAATATTGGTTGTAGTTTTTTTTTTAATTTCCATTTGTATACAACACTAAAAGCCAGTAAGTACAAAATATAACATTACAATTACAAACATTAATATCTAATATTTCTTGAGAAATACTACTAGTAGTTTTATTTTATATTTAAATAATGTATATAGACAAAAAAGAGACTAAATCTGGTGAAATCTTTTACTTCAGAGAACTTTGTATATTATTTTTGGGGAAAATTGCCGTTGTAAGCACCAATAGTAATCTGCCATCATGTAACGGTCTTAGCCTGGTACCTTTCCACCATCACTATAGATATTCGTAGAAGTGCTCACCTTGTTCCATACTCAAATTCTCGAGATTATCAGGAAATCTAAATCATATAACTGTGGAGAAAGTGTAACTTTATGCTCATATTCACTCAAAAAATCTTAAGAACCAAAGCCAATTACTAAGAAAGAAGAAGTACTACTGGTACTTCCATGAATATATTCGCAAATTTTGTACTGGAAATTATAAATAGCTGCAGACCTATCCAGGACATTTTTTTCATTTTATTTTGTTGACCTGTGTTATCAATGTGAATGAGCACACTAGGGGCGTTGCCAGCCTGTAGGATGTCATAGAGTGGATAGGATAGGGGGGAAGAGATAGGAAGCGTGGAATAATGGGGATGGATTTAGCAGGAGGGATGAGAGAGCATGCCGCCAGAACTTTCACTCACCATATGAAACACGTTTGGCTCAAAACCATTTCACGACGATATTATGTGAGAGCGTGGTATCACACCGGTCAGACCAGTCTTGAGCTGTAATCAATAGAACGTTTTCAGCATGACACTACCACCTATTTCTTTATTTAATTTCAACAAAGTGGAATATACGTGGAGATTATCTCCAAAGAGACGGTTCTAATAATAGATAATATAAAATTATTAGTTAATAACAGTTTTGACACGCGGTATCGAAACATGCTCTGATACCAATTAACGTAAATACTATGCACCAATGACATACATTTCCAAATATCAAATCTGTAATTACATTTAAGCAACGTCCATTTAATTTATTTTTAAGCACAGCATCAGTTCAAACATTTAAATTATATAAGATACAGCAATTATGTTAATAGCGAATACAAGAATGTACAGATGGTCTTATAACACGGTTATTTTAAGAATGACTTGTTGTTTTAAATGAATAACAGTTATAACCTCACGTTGCGCAAACTGTTATATGATGATGGGATATTTGCACGTTTTAATGACTCACTCTATTTTCCATTTTATTTGATGTTTAATGACAGTAAGAGATTCTTTACGCCTACATTAATCGTAAGCGAACTCTCTTTAAAAAAACAAAAATTCTATGCTGATACATCACACCTCTTCACTTGTTTAGTAATTTGTTTAATGCTTTCTTTTTCTTAATCTATTACCTTATAATCTATCACTAAAAGTAATGTCCTAGCTTTAATTATTTATTGAATCACTATTACTGATATTATTCACATAATTTTGTTTGCGAAAATATAATTTTAACATGGATGGTGCCAGCACGCTTGGATCTCAATCTAGATGTAATAATTTACAAACTATATTATATAAATGAATTACTGATTGTTATTACAATACAACAGGCGGCCTTATCGCTTAGAGCGATCTCTTCCAGCCAACTTAAATGAAAGAAATTCGAATCAGGCGATATAGGTGGTGCAGAAAAAAAGCAATAGATGCATGAATACTCAGACAAATTGAAGAAATAAATAAGTTACTTATTAATGTTAGACACATGTTCTTTCTTCAGTGGTTTTATTCAAGCTTTTGTGCCCAGTGCATAACTCAGTAACCTTACGTAATTAAATAACCTTTGAAAAGATGAAGCAAGTAAGTTAAAACGATTATTTAAAATATAATTGGTGTGAACTCACTTGTACTGTAGTTCCGGGCCATATAAATTTCGTATCAAATATCAAGATTGGCACAAAATTGATGTAATATACGAGGTTAATTTTGTCATTAGGGCTTTTTCTATTCTTTGACTCTTTACTACTAAGTTAAAATAATACTAGAAATAAATTATTTTGGTATAAATCATTCCATAGCGTTGTGACAGTTTTACTATGGACATATATTTACACCATAGTAGCTAAGTAAACTTTGTCGCCAAACACCAGGCAGATGTCTCACGTGATCAAAAGGCAAGCCTTAATTTTGATGAAAAATTAGCATAGCTACCCAACGCGGTAACGCGGCCAGCCCTTTGGAAACGGTTCTAACAAGTACCTATCAGTGATTTTGGATCAATCTTTTATCTATATTTCTATTTATATGTCTACATATTTTGAAGATAGTTTTGAACAGTAATAATCCCTATTAATATTATAAATGCGAAAGTAACTCTGTCTGTCTGTCTGTCTGTCTGTCTGTCTGTCTGTCTGTCTGTCTGTCTGTCTGTTCCGTTTTCACGTAAAAACTACTGGACCGATTTGGCTGAAACTCAGTATATATATATTTTCGATACCGAGGATGAACATAGGATACTTTTTATCCCGAAAAATGGGATAGTTTCCGGGATAAAATGATATTTGTCGGTTTGTTTGTTATGCTTTTACGGAAAAATTACTGGACCGATTTGGCTGAAATTCGGTACGTATGTAAATTAAATATTGAGGATGGACAAGGGATAATTTTCATTTTGGCCTTTTTGGTAATTTTGGCCTATTTGGTAATTTTGGCCTTTTTGGTAACTTTGGGCTATTTGGTCATTTTGGCCTATTTGGCCATTTTGGCCTATTTGGTCATTTTGGCCTATTTGGTCATTTTGGCCTATTTGGTCATTTTGGCCATTTTAGCCTATTTGGTCATTTTGGCCTATTTAGCCATTTTGGCCTTTGTGGTAATTTTGGCCTATTTGATCATTTTGGTCTTTTTGGTCATTTTGGCCTATTTGGTCATTTTGGCCTATTTAGCCATTTTGGCCTATTTGATCATTTTGGCCTTTTTGGTCATTTTGGCCTATTTGATCATTTTGGCCTTTTTGGTCATTTTGGCCTATTTGGTCATTTTGGCCTATTTGGTAATTTTGGCCTTTTTGGCCATTTTGGCCTATTTGGTCATTTTGGCCTATTTAGCCATTTTGGCCTATTTGATCATTTTGGCCTTTTTGGTAATTTTGGCCTTATTGATCATTTTGACCTTTTTGGTCATTTTGGCCTATTTAGCCATTTTGGCCTATTTGGTCATTTTGGCCTATTTGGTCATTTTGGCCTTATTGATCATTTTGACCTTTTTGGTCATTTTGGCCTATTTGGTCATTTTGGCTTATTGGGACATTTTGGCCTTTTTGATAATATTGACCTTTTTGATCATTTTGACCTTTTTGGTCATTTTGGCATATTTGGTCATTTTGGCCTATTTGATCATTTTGGCCTTTTTGATAATTTTGACCTTTTTGGTTATTTTAGCCTTATTGATCATTTTGACCTTTTTGGTCATTTTGGCCTATTTGGTCATTTTGGCTTATTTGGTCATTTTGGCCATTTTGGCCTATTTGGTCATTTTGGCCTATTTAGCCATTTTGGCCTATTTGATCATTTTGGCCTTTTTGGTCATTTTGGCCTATTTGATCATTTTGGCCTTTTTGGTCATTTTGGCCTATTTGATCATTTTGGCCTTTTTGGTCATTTTGGCCTATTTGGTCATTTTGGCCTTTTTGATCATTTTGGCCTATTTGGTCATTTTGGCCTATTTGGTCATTTTGGCCTATTTAGCCATTTTGGCCTATTTGGTCATTTTGGCCTTTTTGGTCATTTTGGCCTATTTGGTCACTGTTGCCTTTTCGGTCATTTTGGCAATGTCGTTCAGTTTGGCCTCTTTGGTCATTCTGATTATTTTGGCCATTTTGGTCGTTTTTGCCTACTCCGTCATTTTGGCCATGTCGGTCACTGTGGTCTTTTGGTCATTTAGACCATTTGGCCTTTTTGGTCAAGTTTTGTAATTTATTTTGTTGACAGATAGACGGGGCATGGTATAATTAGCGATATAAAATGAAGTGAATCTTCCGTGGGCAAATACATAAAAAATGTAATATAATATAACCTTTAGCACTTGCTCTATAAACAAGAGACACGCACTAGAGGTTAACCCGCGGCGCAGCCGCGGGGTAAACTCTAGTATTTAATATTATTAAAAACAATTGTATAACAACAAAATATTGTCTACGGGAAGGCGTTGTGTAGTGTTGATTTCTGAACTTTGACAAAAAAACTTAAAAGTATAATTTTATTTAGTTTTAGTATTTAATTTTAATTTTCTATTCTCCATTGCATCCCTGTGGACGGCTACCATCTGTGGCTGTTCTAGGATATGCCGCCATAGCAACCTTGAGTTGTGTTCCGGCATCAGTTGCCAAGTTCCAGTCTCCTATCGAGGCCGGTAACTCGTTGGCAACGCCTTTGTTGTAAACGTCCAAAGCCCTGGGTGATGGTAAGCATCTTCCATTATTAGGCAATGTGCCTGATTGTTTGATTAAAAAAAAATGTCAACAGCTCTTTGTCAGAAATAAATTTCGTATAAAATAATAATACTCCATATTTGTCTTCTGAGAAACACGCTTGAACTTCGGACTTGTTTGTTATGTGACTTTTTAACCTTTTTTTATACAGATGTTTTTATGCAAAATGAGTAAGAAATTAATATGAGTTTTATTTTCATATGTCTGTTTGATTACAGTATAATTTTGTATTTTGTCGTAAATGAATATTCAAAGGTTTTGTTTTTAAACTTTATAAGATTCAAATTCTAATTTATAGTATGATTAATTGCTGGTTCATCAGCTTAAATACGGTTCTTCTCAAGCTTAGTTATTTTTCGTTCATAAGTTTTCACTAGTACCAAAGTTAGAAAAAAACTAAGACTTTTTACGAGTTTACAAGAAAATATCTCTCTATATTTTAATATTTACGGAATATCATTATAATGTTTTAAAATTTGTGTAACAACACATACGCGTACAATTAATTATTTGAAAAAGATAATTTAATATTCGTATAAGAAATGCAATAGCAATATTGGAGGAAACGTAGTTTATATATGTAACACATTATTTTTAATCTTATTTATCAATTCTATTTTTTGTTACAGGTAACTTAATATAGTAGCCAGCACAAGAACACAAGGCAGTTTTCAAATTATTGCCAGGTATATATATATAATGTCAGCCCATAAATGTCCCACTGCTGGGCTCGGGCCTCCCATTATAGGGGGAACGGACAGTACACCCGCCACGCTTGTCCAAGGCGGCTTGGCAGGTTTGACACATCGGTTATCTCGATGTGCAGGTTGCATCACGATGTTTTCCTTCACCGTTTTTAGCACGTGGTAATTGTAACAATATGCACGTTAGATCAGAAAACTGACTAAGAGGTGCATGCGTTCCGGTCAGGATCAAACCCGCGCCCTTCGATTTAGGGGCGCGTGCGCTAACCATTACGCTACCACGATTTACGTTACGTTATTGCCAGGTATAAAAAAATGATATTTAAAACCTTATTATATATACTGCCGTGATTAGGGAACCTGAGCAGAGGTGATTAGCTATTTTTCGTTTTATTATTAATCCACCCTAATTTAGGGACAAGGTCCCTAAATCAGGATAATTAAGTGTAGATGGCGATAAATGATAGTGATTTGCTGGATGGTAAATACATGAGCGTACTAGCTATAGAGGATAGGAATCTTTGGACCTGTATTCGTAGTCATTGTACAACCAACACTAATTTGGATACTGAGATTAATCTCAAACGTCTTACGTTGTTCATTTTGGTTTTAGAGCTTTTTTTTGTATTTACGTACATTTTCCATTGTAATTTCCATTTATTTTTGTGTTATATAAACTGTATTATTCTAGTATTAAATAATTCTTTCTTCTATCTGAAATACATTAACGCTATGGCTAGACGGACGAAAACGAACGATGAAAGGTGTTGGAGAGTAAGCCCTCAGGTTCGACAGTACCGGCAACCTTGCGAGAGACCACAAGACCTAATAATAAATGTACTAACAGTATAGTATCTATTAAGGTATTTAATATTTAATAATATTTCTTATGGTGCATGTGTTCCAGCCTGGATCGAACCCGCGTTCTTTGAGTATGGGACGCGTGCGCTAACTATTACGCTACCACGCCTTATAGTCTAAGCTATAAAATATTCATCATTCATAACAGAGGTAGATTTTTATTACAAAATAGGATTGCCTTTAACCATTATCTAAGGTGGTGGCTTAAGATGCAGCAAGCTTACCTAGAAGCTACCTATTCACACGGGGTTTGAAGACACACAGGCTGTAGGTTTCGAGAAAAATAGACTATGGCAGTGAGTTCCACTCTTTAGATTAGCAAGCATATTTAATTAATATTATCAATCAAAATTCCTAGACAAAGCGGCGTTGTCCGCACCTCTGAATTACGTATGCGCGGATCGTATCGCACGCGCGAATAGAAAGCACGTGAGAACGTCACACACGGATTAAATTTGGTTAAACATTCAATGAAAGTTTCTTCGAAATAACCTTCTTTTTAATCGAAGGAAAATATTACTCCTGTTTGCACATCCATAGTTCATAATTTAATAACCCGCCTAATCTTTGTAACCTGCGTTCATCAATATTCTCCAACGCAAGGGTAGTTTTTGTGGGAAGCCAATAGAATATTTAAAATACTTTTCTAATACATGCCGATCAATGAATGCCTTGATACCTAATCTGAAAATGCAGGTTTAAAGTTTTTACTGTTTATATTGGCATTGGTATTTTATATTTTATTTATGAATTAATTTTGCCATCTCTATAACATTTGTGTATTTATTACTCAAATGTAAGTCGTCATACTAGTTAGTTAGCGTATACCACCATAATCATTATCGTCTCAATTCGTTTCTGGGGTTGTCTGGAAGGGATCGCTTTTAGTGATAAGACCGCCCTTTGTGCATAATTAGGATTATAGTTTTATCTGTAAGTTCGTTTTTGTATTGGCGCACAATAAAGTGTTATCTATGTTATTGTCATATTATTTAACATTTATCTGTTGTTTATTCTTTACGTCCTAAACGTCCCGAGTGTATGTTCGTGCTTGTATGTGGTTATGTTTTAAATGTAGGCAACTTTAAAGATGCGACCTTCAAAGAGTTGTAATTATTGTAGTATAGTCCATATTTAACTTCTGGAGAAGACTATCTATAGCAATAGCTATCTACAGGCTAGTAATAGAGTAGTAAATTTTATCATTCGACGGCTCAATTGATTGGAATCTTAAACAAGACTTTATCGCAGACATTATCGTAGTAACATTATTTGGATTCCATCACGTTATTACCAATAACCGATAACATGTCTCAATACGCGGCAGTTAATCGTCGCTTGTACGTGATTAATCGATTTAATGAAATGTGTTGTAATATGTTTCACGAAATGCTAAAATATTATTGAATCATAAAATACTGTGTATTTTTTATATATTGTAGTATAGGTTAGCGTTTGACCACAATCTTGCCCTATGTGGAGCAAAGATGTGGTCTAGGATGGTGCACGCTTACTTAGAAGGTACCTATTCACACGGAACTTGAAGACACCCAGGTTATAAGTATCGGGAAAGACAGACTCCGGCAATGAGTTCCATTCCTTTGCGGTGCGTATGATGAAGCTGGATTCGAAGCGCTTCGTTCTTATAGGTGGAATATTCACCATATATCGATGTCATATGCCAGTGCGTCTGGTTGTCCGATGATGGAAGGAGATGGCGGGATCAGATCGAAGAGCTCAGCTTCACACTCTCCAGAGTGAATCCGATAGAAAACCGATAAGCTGGCAACCCTGCGTCGATGTTCGAGACTTTGGTTTTGTCATCGAAAAGCTGGACGTTGCCGACCAGCCTCCTGGTTCTCTGCTCAATCGACTCTAGTGCCTCGAGTTGATATTTGGCTGAGCCATCCTTGTGTATATCTAAACAAAAGGTTACAGTTGTAAGTGGTTACAGGCATTTTGTTATATAGACAATCAACGCTCCTTTTATTGGTTATCATGTAATGCGTATGCCCTTGTAAGACCCAAGTATTACTTGGTATTCTGGAATATAAATAATATATAAAATATGAATATCTGTATATTTATTATATATTATTTTCTAGTTACGTATATACTACATATAACATATACTATATAGAGGACACTTCAGCAGGCATTATTTAATTAAATATACTAAATTTATATCAGAGCTTAACATAAACAAACTCTTTATTCCGGTTTTGGTTTTGTACAAATACACTGTAAAGCGTAAAGTATCCAGTAATTGGCAAAAATCATATTAAACAAAGTCAATTGTTTAAGTTATTGAAGCTGTTGGATATGTAGTAAATAAATGTAGATCTTTTTTTAAAATTACTTTGCATAGTCAATCAAACCCAAACTGTGGCTGGTTTTATATTTATTTAAGTGTACGAGATCTATATCTTGATTCCAGTCCGCTGTGCTAGCTGGATAGGTATGAAAGCACGGGCTCATAGAACATCTGCGTGAAGTGGTTAGTCTTAGACTAATCGTGTTTCGTTTATTTAGTGAGAGTTCTGATGGCACATTTCCCCTGCCCTCTATCCAATCTTCTCAATCCCATTTTTTCTATACTATTCCTCTTGTAGATCTCTCTATCCCATCATCTTTGTTCCATCCCTTTTAGGTTATAGATCACGGCAACCACATTGCATTAAGAGGGTCTTCTATCTGTTTGTCTGTGTGTGCAGTTAACATAAGGTAGAAGTAAAACAAAGTGTGACAAGGGTTGGGAGGGCTTCTAAATTTCGTGACGTCACATCAAAACTCAAAACATTTTCAACTCTATCTGTATGAGCGTAGTGTTTAAATGATTAAATATAATGTATTCTATCTCATTCTCTAGCAGGCTTAGTCCTACAGATTTATGTCTTTATCTCTTTTTAGTGTCGCTTCGTTTCATCGAGTTTCGAATTACAACGACTCTAGAGAAGTTTCACTTCAAAAATATGAAAACGTGAACTAAAAATTACGGTTTAAGCGCGTCATTTATATGATTATTATTGATGTTTAAAACCGTTAAAATGTGGTTTTAATTACGTGTATTTTATTGTATTATTCGTCGCGAAAACTTAGAAAAAAGTGATAGTTCATGTCCAATGATATTGATTAATATCAAGTTATGACTCACTAGCTGTGCCCGTGGCTTTACCCGCGTGGTGATAGAATATCGTTATATTTTGTATAATTGACATTATACCTTTATAAATCATAGTCTATGTGTTATTCTGATGTGTGAGCTATACTGTAAAGTTTCATCAAAATCCATTGAGTAGTTTTTGCGTGAAAGCGTAACAAACATACATCCATACATCTATACATCCATTGTACAAAATTTCGCGTTTATACTATTTATAGGGATAAGTTTGCTTGAAATTCACATTAAAATATCGAAAGGAAAGAATTTTATATGGCTTTAAAATAAACTTTGAAGTAAGCAGGTACTCCCAGTCTGATGATAGCAAATCCATAAACACTCGAGATATCCATATAATGTAATAATATATTTACATGCTTCAGTAGAAAGCTTGTGTTCCCATGCGACAATGGGTTGCAGTTAATGTTGAAAAAGTTGCGTAACTGTGGGAGTAGTAAGCGCACGCGCAGGCATTAGTGGATGCGGTATTATTTTAATTGAAGAAAGTTTTTGGTGTGATTATGGGAGAGTCGAGAATTTATGTATATATTGCAGAATATACTTTACATAAGTATGTACAATAATAGTAAGTAATTCAATAATCGTCAGTTGTAATCAGCAAATCTTCTGCGCGGTGTATGTAGCAAAAACGGTTCCGAGAGTAGTTACGAGTGGTAGACGAGACGTAGTTTTTCCGTGAAAAAGTAATAGAAAAACACAGTTACTTTTCTATTTATATTGAATATGGATGGAAGGATTTTATGATATAATCATTTCTAGACGGAACTAGTTAAATTAATATTTATTCAAACTTATTATTAAGTGCCTCTTTAAAATGTGATAATAATTATGTATGATAAATGGTTATGATTTGTTGCCTGAATAATAATCATTTATGCCTAATAACTATCTACTTACTATCCAGGCATACAAAGTATTCTATCTGTAATATTGCAAAAGTGAAGTTATTTAGGTTTTTTGTGTTTGTCTGTTCGGGATTCACGTAAAATCTGCTTGGCTGATTCCAATGCGGTTTGGAGCGGATGATCGATAGCAAACACTATGACTTAAAATCTGCGGTAGTTTATATTCCGGGAATTTTGCGAGATTTTTCCCGGGAGCGGTTTCAAGTAGTTAGGAAACGTAAAGATGTTCTTATTCCATCCAACGTGGACGGAGTCGTGGAACTGTTCTAGTTCTAAGCTAAATTCAAGAGTGTTAACAAATTATGCTTTCTTCTGTATATTGTTTATACATATGAAGAGGCGTGGTAGACAACTAGAAAACGGATCTGAAATCGTTTAGTCGTCAGTTAATCTACAAATTATGGTTTGATATTCTTTTTTTAATTTTATTGCAGGAGTTTAGCAGACAGGCAGACGGCCCACTTGATAGAAAGCGGTTACCATCGCCTATGGACAATTTCAACACAAAAGGTGCTACAAATGCGCTGCTGCTCGCTTAAGGGAGACTGGAACCTGGTCAATAATGCCGGAACACAACTCAAGGTTGTTATGGCGACATACTTAGACCAGGGGTGGTAGACATCCAATCGGGCAAATGCCCTACCACCTGGCTGCGGGTTGTTTTGTCGCCTCTTACGACAGGCCGCCCGGCCGCAGGAAATTGTATTCTTTCTCCGTTCCTGCACGGATTAATTTATTCATAAATATTCATTCGGATAATTATTCATAATGAATCTCAAAATAAATAGAACAATAAGTATGTTTATTGAATACTACTTAAACTAATGTAGTCAAGAAAAGTTAAAGAAACTTAATCTTAACTATATATTAATGTTACAACTCAGGTCCTGACAAAAAAACAACTGCATATCTGAAACAAAGCACATTTATTACCCGTCGGCATTTGAACTAATAACATTGGAATTCTTTTATGATCGTCTTCTTTTGTTTACTTATTGGCATACGGCTTAATCTTGTATTGTAATCGTTACGGTAGGTGTTACGGATTTTAAAGCAAAAGCTGATTCTAGGAAATTCGGTCCACGTTGCCGGGCGGACATATTACATTTGTGCAGTATAAAACAATGGCTCGATTGAGGGAGGAGGCAGCCGAGCGAGAACCACGAACGATACGAGACGTGTGTACTACAATCAAGAATCTAATAAGTGACGGACTTTGCGCGTTTTACTGAATTACGACCTTCTGCATTACGTTTGGATTTGTTGTATTCGGTTATATTTGTACCTGTGTTATACGTGTTTGTATAGTTCTAATAAACTCTATATAACGGCATTTTAATTCGAGTTTCGTAAACATAGCTATATTGAATTGTACCTATTTCGAGCCTAGTTTATTGACTTTTGTGTCAAAGTCAAAGTAATTTATTTGTTTGAAACATGGACATTTTTGCAAATGTTATACTAAGTGGCACAGACTGATATTTCGCCTTTGACAAGCTTACATTTTTTTGTAGTTTTGGTTACAAGTCGTTTCTAGTATTTATGATTACATAAATATTATTTTTTCAATGTACAGTAGTGGTATGAAAGTGTTCGCTACTTTTCATATTGATTAAATTGAGCACATGTTTTTTTAGTAACACACTTTTCAAACTAAGTCACAGAGAGACTAAATACCTCACTAACTTAAAATATTCCTACTAAGAAAAAGTGTCCATTATCACTTTTCTTATTGTCTCTAATAAGAAGAAGACACTTTGTTCATATGTTCTTTATTAAGCCAGCACAGTACACTACATTTTTGTTTATAGCACTAATTCAAACAGTTTTGTCCTTTTGAGCCTTCTCATTATATCCGTGTTGTCGAGGATTTGGATCGCTTCGACATTCACGTGATGACGAAGCCGATTCTCGTGAGCTTCCGCGTACTTTCTAATAATGCTAGTAATAAACTCCACTTTCAGGTCCCGATGGAGGTTGCTCCATAAAACTAAAGTGATCGACAAACGTAATATGAATTAATGTAGATAGGTTAATCGTAGAATTTTTCAATTAAGGCCCACTTGAATTATTCTCCCTGTAATTAATGTATGGAAATAGAACATTTTATTAAAAAACAATACTTTCCCTTGGTTTGCCGTTTGATATGTCTTCACAGAAATTGATCCTTATAATATACACAATGATTTGGTATAATAATATAGGATACATTTATTTTCAAAATCATCCGATTCGATTTCTGATGAGGGTAAATGTTCTTACAAAAATCTATATATATATATATATCAATTGCTGTTCGTTAGTCTCGCTAAAACTTGAGAACAGCTGGACTGATTTGGCTAATTTTGGTTTTGAATTATTTGTGAAAGGCCAGGGAAGGTTTAAAAGGTGAAAAAGAAATATGAAAAAAAATGCTACGAATATAGTAAAAACAACAATTTCGCTTTCCCTTAAATTAGAAGCTGTTCCTTCCTGTCAAACATTTGACGTTCGTCCCGTCACGTCGTTTAGAAATCAATTAAATTTAAAAGTCGTTCAGAAATCAAATTAAATTTAAAAGTGAATAATTTTTTTCACTTCTTTTGTTTTGCATGTCAAACGTTCAATGTTCGTCCTGTCGTTCAGAAATCAACGTTTTTTATTTATTGATCCTGTAGCGGTACAAAGATTGCCGGGTCAGCTAGTAAATTATATTTTACTAAGTTGTTAAATTGATATCTGTATTTTCGTGTGCTGTTCAATAGTCGTGATTATAGAAAAAATATGTCTAACCATCGCGAATACCTAATGTTTAATGAAAAACTAGTTTTATTTATATTTTGCCTGCCATTGTATCATGCACAGTAATCTGAAGAACCAGTTTTAATAAAAAGTTCCACTCAAATGTATTGAACTCGTTTTATTTTAAAATCGTTTGTTACGTAAATCGGATGCGTAGTTTCTTATCACCAATTCAGAAATTTATTGGTCAGGTCTATGTGTTTGTTGCTATATGATAATATAGTTCGATATTAAAAGCTAATTGAAAACTGCTGTTTATATATGCTAATGACCATTATTAAAATTTTGTCGGTCTTTATTTGTCTCGAAATTCATTTTTTTGTATCAGAGAATTAATCTATTATATTATAAAATTCTAAACATGTCTGTACATATACTATATAAGCGGTGGAGAACATGATACAATTTTTTTTAGATTTTTTGTCGATTTGTTCGGGATTCACGTATAAACTATTAGGCTGATTTCAACGCGGTTTTCGCTGATCGATAGTTTACTAGGCTTAAATTTTGATGGAAACTAAAGCGAAATTATTATTGAGAGACCAATTAAACTAGTCAGGAATCAAATCAACTGATTTTGAAAACAAAAACACATGCGCATTATTACTCTAATCCAATAGTGTCGCTTGTAAATATCAATTTCTTGTCTGTAAAGATTAAATTCTGTGAAGTAATATCAACCGTCAAACTAAAGGAAAGGTAGGGTATATATTTGTAGTATATGCAAGATGGAATAAATTGGTTAAATAAATTGCCTAGGCGTTGATTGGCGTTAAACGTAATATAAAATTAAATGCTTCATGCAAAACGCCACATAATACTGGTATTAAGTCATTAATCAATCCTATTTAATTACATAATTATACATTAATGCACGACTTGAAGTTAGTTGCTAATGGTGGAATACATAATTCCACTATTAGCAACTAACTTCAATTACATAATATTGGGTTTTCACCTACTAGTATACTAGAACTTTTGTCATTCTAAAACAAAAAGTACTAGTTACCTTTGTTAAGAAGTTAAAAAACCGATAACACTTCACTTCTTTACGATTAATCGAATCTTATACTAATATTTGGAGCTGAAGAGTTTGTTAGTTTGTTTGTTTGCTTGAATACGTTAATCTTAGGAACTACTTTGCTGATTTGAAAAATTAGGAATGGAATAAAGTATAACTTAATGTTATGATATGAAGTATATTCTACCCTATGTTGTTTTAACGCTTGTTGTTATAAGAATAATGTTTCTATTTATTTGTAAAACGTTTCCGCATCCCTATTGGGAGAAGGTGAAAGTGAATAATGAGAGAAGGTAAAAGAGAATTATAGGAGGAAGAGATTTCCATAGGTAAAATACAGTCCACACAGTATTCTTTTATAATTAATGTGAACACTTATATTGTCTTCATATTTTGTTTATTTTTATTTAGTTTTACAGACACTCTTAGTTATTATTTTAACATTTTTAACAGATGTCTTACACAATGAACTTGGTTAAGTGAGAACCTTCCATAACTGGAACTCATGCTGAGGTCCCAATACTTTGGCACTGAATTACCCCTGTTAGTGGGACAAAGCAAACCTTTATATCTGGGATTCGTTCTTTCGATTTATCATCATAGTTACCTCTGTAACTGAGACAGCGAGTGAATTTTATACGCATAGACCTCTGTAACTGAGATAACATCGTTTTGCTTGTTTACTTACTTATTCTTATTATACCCGCAAATTTCGCACTTTAGTTAAGTAATTTTGAACTTTATTAATGGAACCCTTTGTAAATGAGAGAGATATTTATTTATACCTGGATATGGAATACCTCTATAGTCACCTATAGAGGTATTCCACTTAGACAGAGAGACATCAAGGGACCTGCAATGTGGCTTCACAGCCACATTGCAGGTCCCTTGATGTCTCACTTAACCAGGTTTCATTGTATTAGAAATGCTTGTGATCGTGTTCGGTTCAGTTATCGGAAGGGGGCGAGGAGCTCGATGATCTGTCACTTGTCATTATTGTTTGACGATAATGACAGTGACGTTTGATTGTACAGATTAAATAACTGTTAGTACACATACAACAACATTTAATTAGGCGCACAGTACTACACATCACAACAAGTGTATTGTAGAATAAAAATACACATACACATCTAAAACACACATACGTCGCGCATTTCTACATCCATGGTAAATAAACGTTACTTTATGAGACAATGCGACAGGTGGTGGAGGTTGAAATGTACCGGAAGGCAATACTAATGAACTTTAAAAAGAATGACACCGCCTTATTGTACGCTGTTGACTATTTTTTACCTTTGTTGCACAGGTTCTTGGCTTTTGTATGAAGAGCCTAATGTCTTACTTGTATGGATATCTTTTGAAAGACATTATTGTTATAGACGAGTGTTTTAACTTATATTTTAAGTACCTATAGTTAAGTGGGGTAAAAAGTCGTGGAAGCGTCCCCTATAGTGGGAGGCCCGAGCCCAGCAGTGGGACATTTATGGGATGTTATTACTTAATGTAAGTGGGATAAACGTAAAAAGATTTTTAAATATTTCGAAATATAACTTTTGGGTTGTTAATCAACCTAATTACATTAAATATAAGTATATTGATGTATAAAGCTAAGTCTAAAGCCAAAGCTTTGGCTAGCTAAAACTAAATTGAATAGAAAGTATGTTTTTATTATTGAATTAAATTAGAAAAATATCAGTTTAGTTCTAAATAATAAAAAAACGATATTCTAAAAAAATGAATATTGTAATAATAAAATAGTAGATAATATTTTGTATAAGTACAACGTTGTTGGGCTCACATTGATATAGGAAATACCTTCAAAAGTATGTGATTGATTGTTCTTGCTAATATCGACAAAACTAGTTGAATTAAGGATAAGATAAATTTATTCGGTGTACATCGCACGAATTTATTTGACATAACATATAGGACGCACCCAATTTTTGTTATCAAAATATGACCAGATCGACCTATGTATATAAATAACATTAAAGTACCTCTTTCTAATATAAAAAAACAGCTTTTTACTAAATGTATATGAAAGTATATACCATACTTATAACAAAATACAATTTTAAATTTTTGTCTGTCCATCTAAATGTACCGGCTAATCTTTGAAACGGCTGGACCGATTTTGACGGGACTTTCATTGGCAGACAGTTGATGTTATAAAAAGTAACAGGCTACTTTCTTGACCTCTTTTATGGTTTGGCGAAAAAATATCTCGTGGACGATGTCGCGGGCACAACTAGTTTCTTATAAACGTCGATTATGAGTAATGGCTGTAATATAACTATTTTACTTAAATAGGTTGAAATATAATAAGACCATATCTTTTAGTAATTTTAACACTTACAAAGGTTTATTTAATGTACCAAAATATTATAATTAAATTCAAGACCATTATAAACTATTTGTATATCAGTAAATCCGTTATATTTTTATACTTATTTAACTAAATTAATTTTATATTGTGTTGTATTATCCTTCGCTACTCCATCTGTTGGTCCCAGCCGCAATAACAGTGCTGGTCTCAGCGGCTAGCATTACGCTGAGCCTGGGTTAAATTATATGACTTATATTGTTTTCTTTATTTTATTTTTCTCAGTATTGTTAAAATGTTTATTTGTCCTAAATAAAACAATTCGTTCTTCTTTCTTTATTTTTATTTTGAAATTATTTTCATAATTAAGTTGTTTTTTTTTTCAATTTAATTTGCGTATTTTAATATGTGAACTGTCCTTAACCAATACAATCCATCTTAGCATTACACATCAATAAGTTATATAAGTTTATGATTAACGTTAATTGTTATTGTTAATGGTTATTATAACATCTTATTTATTTGTAACAAATCTATACATATAAATAGACCTGAAGTGTCTGTTTGTAATGTCAATAACAGCTTTTTACTAAATGCATATGAAAGTATATACGGTACTTATATCTAAAAATCTACTTTTAAGAATTTGGCTGCCTGTCTTAATGTTCTGGATAACCTGTGAAACGGCTGAACCAATTTTGACGGAACTTTCAATGTCAGGTGACTGGTCTTATAAGGAGTAACTTGGCTACATTTTTTAGGATGCCGCGAAAAAAATCCACGCAGACGAAGTCGTAGGCACAGCTAGTAATAAATAAACACGTTAATTATGGTTATGTAACACCAAACATGTTTATGTTGTAGATATTCATTGAGTAGTGATTTTGTTTCAATTTATGATTTAGTTAACGATCGTATTTAGTTATTATATAAGATTAGAAAGAGTTCCACATTAATCATTAAAAAATCAAGGCAAGTGTGTCCACAATACACGGAAAATAGCTAGTCAGTTGATAGGGTATTTGCACACCTGTATAGCTACCACCCTTGGTCTACATCAAGGCTGGTAGTGTAATGTCGGAACATACTCAGGGTTATTATAGTAGCATACTGTAGATTCTACAGTAAGAGTCTACAGTCTACTGCTATTGAACTGTTGATGTGAAATATTATATTTATAAAATATATCCCAAGTGACGTGCATTTTTGATTATATAGATAGACAGTCAGTCATACACCAGCTAAGCTCATATTACAATCTGCTGAAATAGAAGTTTTAAACGGGTCACAAGTCGGGTCATCCTTACATAATTAATGAATGGGCCCCTAAGAAACTCTAAGTGGTAACGTCATAAAAATTTAAGAAACAGAAACTAATTCTGTGACAACAATACATCGGGGAAGGTTCATTATGGCTCATTAGTATTCAATAATGGCATCTCAAAGTTCAATGCCGCCAGACGCGTTTACCGATACGTGTGTTTTGTTTGTGAAACATTATAATATGTTAGACAAAGTTTTATATAAGAGCATTATCATATCCAAGATTGGAAATCAAGTTTAAGTATAAGACTGATTTTATTCATTTTTAGACTAAGATATGTCCGCGACTTCCTCCACGCTTGACTTAAAATTCCCGCGGGATTCCCAGGACACAAACCACCGCATTAAAAAATAAAGCAAACTAAAGCTTTTGTTTTCGAGAAAAATGACGGAATAAGTTAATTTTTTTGCACCCGAACAACTACAAACCGTTCCCGGAATAATTCACGCAGGATTCCCGGAATAAAAATATCAGACAGGTTAATACATACAATTAGCTATCGATCAGAGAAAAATAACATTGGCATCCGATTTTTTTTAATCTGACCACTTCAAATCATTCCCAGAAAGTTTCCCGCGGGATTCTTAGGATAAAAAAATAGCGCAGATTTGAAGTCTAAGAATTTTCTATCGATCAGCGAAAACCACATCGATATTGGCCTAGTAGTTTTTACGTGAATCCCGAACAAACAGTAACGAAATATAAATAAATGCATCGTGTTCGCCATCGTTTATATAGTATATTCCAGATTTATTTTTTTAAATAGCTTCAATGTACGGTAACGGCATTTTTAGAATTTTATAATATTATAGATAGATATAGATATAACTAGAAACGACATAGACATAGAGTACATAGTTGGTTAAAATGAACCAAATGAAAAAAAAAAATTTTTAGCTAGACGTGTGTTGTTGGAGAGTTTCTTGCCGCTTCTTCTCCTTAACAGCGATAACACGTTGCGAAGCGGTGTACATAGACTAGGAAGTAAATTAAAATTTTAACCAATATGTATGATCTATAAAAAGTGTTCTCCAGTGGAACTTATTTTGAATATAAACTTTTGAATTAATAAAATATTTATATTTAGCCACCAGACGATATTTTTTTTTATTGCAGGAGATCAGCAGACAGGCAGACGGCCCACTTGATGGACAGCGGTTACCATCGCCTATGGACATTTGCAACACCAAAGGTGCTACGAATGTGCTGCTGCTCTCTTTGGGGAGCCTGGAACTTGGTCACTAATGCCGGAACACAACACAACACAACGACATACTCTAGACCAGGGATGGTAGCCATTCAGTCGGGCAAATGCCCTACCACCTGGCTGTGGGTTGTTTTGTCGCCTCTTACGACAGGCCGCCGGGCCGCAGGAAATTGTATTCTTTCTCCGTTCCTGCATGGATAAAAGTAAAGACGTAGCTTACCTGCACAAAAGCGAAGCGAAGAAGTTTTCAAAACTTATGAGCGTAAACTTATCTAATACACGTCGTTTCCGTCTGTCTAAATAGTCTAAGATTTAGTCACTTACAATTTTTATGAATACAATTATTAATTAATTATAATTTTAAATTTAGGCTTAAGTTGATTAAATATCTAGTAAATATTCAGGACAGTAATCACTTTCTATCAATCAAAGCGCCCGTATGCCTCCAAGGAAAATTATAAATGCAGTAGTAATTTCAAATGAAGTCGATTGTTAGAATCATCCCATTATTTGGTGAGCATTTGAGCAATACTTGGTATTGAACGTGGTTCGAATGGCATTGATGTCAATTAGCTTTTATTTGCCTTTGTCACTTTGTTAATGCGTTAGGTTTTTCTTAGAACCTTTACATAGAAAGATGGCAGAAGTATATGATTTAATATAATGGCCTCTATGGTTGAGCGGGCCAAAGTTTTGCCGGTCAATCTGACTGCGACGTAGAGGTTCCGTTAATTACTATGGTCTGGGTGTCTGGGATCGGCCCTAGAGTAGTCCGTTGTATATGGCTAACATAACACAAGCATAACAGTTGCTTAATTTGGGGATATACAATATGAGTTTACACCACCAGTCCGAACCAAGCGTTTTGCTTCATCTTTTCTGTTGCGCACTGCCGAAGAGTGGAATAATTTGCCGGAGTTTGTTTTTCCTGACAAATACAATCTTGAAGTCTTCAAATCACGAGTAAATAGGTATCATCTAGGTAAGCGTGCTCCATCTTTGACTGCATCATCACTCAACATCAAGTGAGACAGTGGTCAAACGCAAACTTCCATTAAAAATGTTTGTTTGCCGATTACTATATTATAAAGTCGTCGACGTTAATGTAAATAAAATATATTAATTTGTACCTAACTGTACCTAACAATAATAAAACTACGTTTTAACGGTTTCAAGCGCGGTAATTTTTTCCATTTTTATTATTCTGACGTTTCGCCCACTTTTCAGTAGCCGTGATCACGTAAGACAAAGATGTCAAGTGTCAATGAGTATTGTGAACAGATACGCGTGTTCCACCCCAGACCATATCTTCATTGAACATAAAGATAATACGCAAACCAGAATTAAAAAAACAATAATAAAGTTTTTTATGTTATTTTGATTGTTAGGTATAATTAAAACTGCATTTTAATTATTTTTTATTATACGTTTTTTAAATGCTAACAAGTGGCCAAAAGGTCATATTAAAATGAAAAATTAAATAAAAGTCGTGTTTAACATTAATTATTCAATCATAGTTTTAGCTGAGTTTAATTTTTTTTTTAAATCTAAACTCATGCAAAATGCATTTCTGTCCTTTGTAGGGATTTTTTTACTGGTAGGTCCAAATAATGTGATTATCATCCTATAAAAACCGTCTATGTTATAGATGAGCAACATTCAGAAACTGTTATATTTGAATACGAGTTGGTTCTCTGCTGTTAATATTTACACTATGGTGTTACGTAGGCCATAGCCAAGACACCCAAAAAATATTATAAAACTTATCTTTGAAGAGCTCATTGCTTCCAACGAAAGTGAAAATAACGAAAGTAAAAGGTGATCCGACGAGTTATCGGGTGGCCATCTTGAAATGATATGCGCTTACGTTTCTGCGAACGCGAATGTGTAGGTGTGGCCAACGTGTCACATTCAAGAGATGGATGTATTAGTGCTTTTAATAGTTTTATATCGTACTTTATCTGTATATCGAATACTGGAAATGAAATTTGCATTCATACATAATGTATGTCATAATAATTATAAAATGTCATGTTACAAAGTTGTATACTGTATAACTTTTTATATATATTAGAGGTCTTCATATTATGTTAGAGTAAGTTCGAACGCGCGTTCACGCGTTTGTAAGACACGACAAAACAACCCACAGCTAGTTGGTAGGGTAGGCCCGTCTGGATGGCTACCAGCTCTGGTGTTGAGTATATCACCGTAACAACCTTGAGTTGTGTTCCAGCATTAGTGGTCGGGTTCCAGGAAAGGTAACCTCTTTAGAGAGCGGCAGCGCATTGGTAACCGCTTTCCATCAGGTGGGTCGCCAGTCTGTCTGCTGAAGTCATGCAATAAAAAAAGAAATATTTTTCCAAGCCAAAGTTAAGATGTATGTACAATTGTACATCATACATTAGGAATTATCCATAATAGCGTTATGAATTTACAGCTTCTGTATGTATGCATGTAAATATGTAAGTAATAGTGTACGACTGTATGTGAATTTGTGTGTATGTATTATATGTTATATTAACAATTAATAATTGAAGACATGAGTGGATGAAGGTGATAAGTCGCATAATTCCAATTCTGAGTAAATCAAGATAAAAGTTTTACTTTTGTTTTAAACTGAACTGAACTTAACACCTTTTTCAACTATTTATTTTTTAAATATGCCTTATATCTATGGTATAAGGTCTGTAGTCATTTGGTATCGACTTAGAACCTTCGTCTACGCAAAAGAAAGCAAAAAACCGAATATGCGATATATCACCTTCATCCACTCACGTCTTCAATTGTAATAATTATAATGTATTTTTATGTATTGAATCTATGAGAGATGTATTTTTGAAATAAAAATATAACCAGAAAGTTTCGCACGTTTGTAAACATATTGGATTGATAAACAGCAGAAGATGGGACTTTCTTTATCCGGTACTATAAGTTAGCATAACAACTTCCGTAATAGGTACATAACGATTATTTTATAATGTTAATTAAACATGGTACTTCTTGATAATTTATCAGTAACTTTAATTTTAATGCACTTTCTAATTACATTTTCTGTGGATTACAGGTTTTTGATACGAGGCGTTTGAGGAGTTCCGCTAATATTTCAAGGTAAGACGCAACAAGTATTAATTGCGTAACAATCTAAAGTTATTTCTTACGTTATGGAATAGAATTCCGTTCAGGCAAATCCTTAACGTAAGCTTTTTAACCTATTGAATGTATTTTTTTAATTAAAATGTTAATAAAGTCCAAAGTCAGCCGGATCCTCTTCATAAAAAAAATACTTCTTAGTTTTTGAAGTCTGTTTGTTTAAACGAAGTCTTTTTTATTTGTTACTTTTTAGTGTCTAGCTGTGGGTAGGCCTACGAAAGGTGCGACACCTTAAAAGATATAGGTCCCAAGAAACGGGAACGGAAAATATTCGTAAAAATAAATGTTCATAAAATGACAACTACTGGGTAAAAGTATGTTAAATTTTTAGGGGCCCAAATGACAACTATTCCGCATCGAACTAAAAAAGAATCACGTGAATCCGATCATAAATCTCAGAGTAATCGGTATATGTACATACATAATAAAATATATCGATAATGTTGAGAACCTCCTTTTGGAAGTCGGTTAAAAAATCATTAGCACTTTGACCTCATCAAATCTTGCTAATACAAATCATTAACAGCAGTAAGCCATTGTTTTAAGTGAAAGTAGGTGAATAAGAACAAAATGAACGGTTACAAAGGCTGTTGGCGTTCAATGAAGATCTCTTTGTTCAAATTAATAACTTAATTTGTAAAGTTGTTACCTATTTTAGGGCTTGTATTAATGGGCAGACAAACAGACAAAATCTACAGTCCTAAACTTTAATATGTTATAGGTAATATATAGGTACCTAAAGGACACGACTATATCCAATAACATTCTGAGTAGAGCTAATATTGAAGAGGTAATATTTGAGACCCGAAATTAATTTCAGGACTTGAATTTATTATAAGCTACATATTAGATTACTCGTGGATGTGGTCGCGTAAAGTCTGGATCCGTAAAAAAATGTAAAAATGTTCGTTTTGTAAAGAAATGAAGAATGAAATTAGCTTTGTTTAGAAGCTAATTTCATCTTATACTGATATATAAAGCTGAAGAGTTTGTTTGTTTGTTTGCTTGAACGCACTGATCTCAGGAACTACTGATTTGAAAAATTATTTCAAAGTTAGCCCATTTATCAAGGACGGCTATAAGCTATATATCATCACGCTAAAATCAATAGGAACGGAGGACCAATGAAAAATGTTTCACAATTTTGTAACTTACTTTTTCCTTATCTATTTCGCATAATATACTATATTTAGTTATATACTATATTATATGCAATCGACAATGAACCGAGTGACGAGGTAACTAATATTAAATAATTTAAGACTATTAAATGAGAAAAAATAAACCGGCTTCGACACCGATGTAATGAAAGCTATTATAACTTTATATACCTGTTCAAATAATATTTAATATTTTACGAATCAAATGTTAAAGTTAAATGACGTTTAAAAAATATTTTTTCGAATATTATGAGAGAATGCCATAGTATCGCAATCAGAAGCTCAATTAAGTCAAACCAAATACATCTTTCACAGTTTTAACCGGTTTTTGGTGAAAACTAACATTCGTTATACAGTATAACACCTGACACTTTCCCCAGTTTATAACAATGTGATTACGTTATGTAATAATAGGTCTCGGTCATTGAATGACCCTGACGACTGGTGAAATTTTAAATATATGTATATTTAATACCGTTTTAAGCATTATTATATTGCATAGACATTGCAAATTCTTACTAATAAGGTTTAAAGTATAAACGTTCATTGTAATGTACTGGCTACTTTTTATTCTCTATGTTGTGAGACTTCAAAGTAGTGTACTATCTATGCTCCAGTGACAATAAGAAAAATGATGCGTGTGATCTAAATTCAAATGTTTTTCCATACAGGTCATATTATGTTTAACAAAAATGATTCTGATATCAATAAAATTCAAATATGGAATGGGAAAAATTTCAATGTTCTGCCATTTTGGCCGCTTCGAACATCAGAATTTTTATTTTTATTTTAGGTAGATTGTCTTATCTAAAAAAAATGGGTGTGTGCAGTGTACAAACAGTAGAAGTGAAACTTCAGAGACTATACTCACAGATAATTCTTCTCTAACTTTTATTAACATAAAAATATTTCCTTTAGCTTACAACTTCAACATATTATAATTCAAAACTTTTTAAGTAGATATCACTTTCAATTTTGCACTGTTTTAGTCTAAAAAATATTATCAAATTTATGTCGGACCAAATTGGACTTGTTAATCTTATTGTTAGACTTATGTGAATGTAAACATCGATCTTATTGACTCTCTAATCTGTGTTGCACGATCTAAAACTCGTATCTCATTTCTCTTGCGGGTTAAGTCCTATAGATTTATACTTTTATCGCTTTTTAGTGTCGCTTTTTTGTTTCATCGAGTGTCAAATTACAACGATTTTAAAGAAGTTTAATTTCAATATTATGCATTATTTTGAGTATCAGTGGTTATGTTACAATACAATCTTCAGTGGTAAAAATCGGGCAAATACCCTACCACCTGGCTGTGCGTTGTTTTGTCGCCTCTTACGACAGACCGCTCAGCCGCAGGAAATTGTATTCTTTCTCCGTTCCTGTACGGATAGCAAGCATGGATCTCAGTACCAAACCCAAATTTACATTTCACTACTTTTATAAAACAAATTAACTATCTTGATAAAGTCTCGCCGTCGTGTGAAAGTAACACTAGATATTCTAGGCTAGGTTTTAGACTAGCCTTTTTAGAATTATTTACAAGAATATGTATGACAATCAACCTTGTCTCACATAATTTATATGGTCTACATATTTGTTTTAATACATTCATCAACGACTTTTCGTTTGCATAATTAATTAATCGAATACTTCTAGTTGGAAATCTTTTTAATTAATCAATAAATTATTTTACATATTGATCTCTGTTAAGATTTGACCTGATTAAACGACATCCTTAAAAGCCATTTTCTAATTATAAAGGAAAACACCGAATTGGTTTAATTTATGACTAAAGGTGTTGGATTTAAGTATGTAATATTATTTATCGCCTTTGACATTCCACATTTCTTGTTTGTATGGGACGAAATGAGTGGTAGCCAGTAGTTTGTATACGACACCGCCACCGCGTCCCCCACTATGCCGCCTTGCACTTTGGCTCCTAAGGTCCTTTTGTAGTGAAACACATTTTTGCAGCGAACAAGGTTTTTTAGACGAGTTTCCTCAACAGAATGCAAAGCGTCAGTCGCCGGTAATTTTAATTATATAAAATAAAGTAAAAATGCTGATCATACAATTTCATAACAGATCGCATATACATAGAAACTCACAGAAAGTAGCACAGTGGCGGCGCGGCGGCGATTTAGTGGCTATGTAGTGTGGGCGCGGTGGTGTCGCCTACACAAATGGTGAAGGGTTTCGTAGATGTGTCAAATTCCAAAGTACTCTTGTTTCAAGTAATAAAAACATAATATCAAGTTTGTCGTGATATGAAGAATTTCTTCTAAGTTTCTGCATACACATGTTTTGGTGGAAATATATCAGCATATAAAACTTAATACGTGTGACATCCTCGTGTTTGGCGTGAAACTTGTTATTGTATACTCTGTTCACAATCGTGGGAAAGTGTTACATAATTCTTGGTAATGGTAAAATATATTATTTTTACCATTAACATTATGCGGATGTCGTTTTGTAGGTTGCTTCCTGTCCTAATAGTTAAATTCTTTGTTGTTTTATCTTCAAACACGTGAAAAGGTAATTTATCATTTTCTCAAGTTGGAATGAATATGATTTTCGCCACTTATATGAACATAGCCGCAATATCTTTTGGTGTTAAGCGATGATGAGGAATCTAAAATAATTTTAATAAATAACATGTTATTGTGTTAGTCTTGACTCTTCCAAGAACTTCATATTTTTTTACCCAAAAAGCCACTATCTGGTAGTATGGTCAAGAAATAGGATTTAAAGTATCTATATTATCCCCGCAAATTGCTATTGCGCCTGGCCGCCATTTTAGTGACGTAACCGTAACCGAAAACTCAGTATTGTTAGCATCACTGGCCGGCGAGTACGCGTACATATCCAGTTACGGATGGCGTCACGTGAATGTTGATTTGACAAGTTTCCAGCGCATTAGCAATTTGCGGGGATAATACTAATCTTGAACTTTTGATTAACGATAGCTGTATTACACTATTGAAGTGATCACTTCTTATGGGAGTGTAAACCCTTCGTTACGTAACGTGTAACGGCGCTAATCTGCCTACGGCATACGGCAGCGGCACGCAGGATCCTCCTCTCTCACTCTAACCCATAGGTGCTAGGCGTAATATATGTAATATTAAATAATGATACTGATAATATATGTACAATATTCTAATGTACATGTTCAAGAATTGTAACAAAGAATATATTTTATAATCAATAAAAGATTTTATTAATAAATAACCTTTCCTTACATTATCATATTAATATACATAAAATTTAAGTAATAACCTAAGCTTTTCTGAAGTTAAACAAATTAAATAGTTCAACTTAGACACGTTTAAGTTATCACATATGTTGGGCGTCCCAAGACGCAGACTTTTTTATCTAATCTGACGTTCTTAATAAACTATCTATTATCGTTTAATATAAAACTGGTAAATAATGTACTGACAGAGTAACTTAATAAAATATATGTTACAAAAGCGCTCTGTACATTTTATTTATACTTTAATAAGCTCGTGGGTTTAACATGTAGGTATACCGTGTTCAACATTCTTTGTAGACTACCTTCTTATAACATTAACTGAAAATAATTTTCAAACATAAATAAATGATAACTGCGAAAAATTGCATCATCACTACATAGTATAAAACAAAGTCGCCTTTTCTGTCCCTATATCCCTATATCCCTATGTGCGCTTAAATCTTTAAAACTACCCAACGAATTTTGATGTGGTTTTTTCCAATAGATAGAGTGATTCAAGAGGAAGGTTTATATGTATAATACATAATATAATATAACCGTAATTAATTTTGTATCAGCATTGCACCCGTGCGAAGCCGGGGCGGGTCGCTAGTTAAATATAATGTGTTATGTAACTTTGGTTATTTTTATATAAGGTTATAGTAAATTATTTTGATAAATAGGTTTTTAAATAGTTTTTAAACCATATATAAACGACTAGCTTCTGCCCTCGACTTCGTCCGCGTGAAATAGTTGAAAAAAAGTAAGTTAAAAAAGTCCCCGATTTTAAAACATTCTTCATTGGTGCTCTGCTCCTATTAATCTTAGCGTGATGACAGCCATGTAGCCTTCCTCGATAAATGGGCTATCTAAAAATGAAGTTTTCAAATTAGACCAGTAGTTCCTAAGGTTAGCGCGTTAAAGCAAACAAAGAAACTCTTCAGTTTTGTACATTAGTATTAGATTAATATTTTCTACTGACTGCCAGAGTGATAAATTCAGATTACTTTAATCTTGAACTGTGCATCGTATTTTTGCGAAGTTGCTGGCATTGGCACAGTTCAGAAGCAGGTTAATGCATGCCTCTTAGGTCAAAGCAGGTTTTCATTTGTTAATACTAGTGAACTGAAGCGAAATATGAAAATTATATTTAACTATTTTAAAAGTACGATGATAACAAGGCATATTAACGCAGGATCTTTTTTATATGAACCTTGTTTAAGAATTTATAGTCCATGTGCCACCTATCCAATTATCATGTATGACTATTGTGGTATACCATATTTATTTTTCTCAAACTACCACATCCGGGGCAGTCTTTACGTCTGTGACATTGCTAATATATTGTAGGATAGTCGCCTCCGCCGGATTTGTTCGAAGGGGTAAGCCCGAGTAATGTTGGTTTGACGTTGCGAGGGATGATATGTGTACCAGGATCTCAATACAAGGGATGCCGAAGACCGCGCGTAGTATAAAAGAAAAAGCAAGCGAGCGGACTTTAGGCGTTTTGGCACCCAGGGACGAGAACGCAACAGGGATTTAACGCTCGGATGATGATAATGCTTTAGACAGAGAAGTATATTTTATATGCCGCTACATAATGGTGTAATGAAATTATAATAATTATAAATCAGGGGTCACCACCACGCTCTATGAATTAATAATTAAATAAGTATGCTCAGTTTTAGTGTGTCAAAATATACAGAAATTAAAATTTATAATACAATAGTAATTTAAGGTTAAATATTTTTTTCAGTATATCAGATTGGATTATGGTTTACTTACCACCAACCGTGATGACATATTTTATTAACTTAGTTATCTACGTCAACAAAATATATCATCACGATTGGAAACAAGATTAATATATAACATTTGATAGGTGCATCAACATAATCGTATGTAATGTTTTATATATCGCTATATATAATTCGATTGCAAACGTCAGATTTAGATCATGAGTCCACCTAATATGGAACAATGGACATCAATAACAAACGTCGACGAACAAAGCGATATTTTGAAATCGATTAAATTTTATCATTGTAATCGATTTTCTAACAATTGAGATAAAATCAGATGAATCTTATCAGGACGATATGTCGTTAGACATCTTGATTTCAAACATTAGATGTCGTCCTAATGTTTGAAATCGAGGTATAGTATAAGAAACTTCAACTGACGTTGTTGACTAGATACTGTACTACAGAATTATTTTTTAAAAAGGTTTTTGAACTCAAGCTTTCGAGATCCTGGATAGCATGTAGCAACAGAGTGCTAGCCAAGACAAGTACAACGAGCCCAACCAAGACGGGTCTATCTTCTTTAGTACAGGAGTTCCTATGGCCACCTTCCGACTCCATCATAAGATCAGCTTCATGGTGCCATATTATTGCATTGTCACGCGATATACATATATGTGCAAAATTTCAGCTCAATCGGAAACCGGGAAGTTGGTCAAATTTACCTTACAAGATTCCACCCGAACTTACATACATACATCCATTGCAAGTTAAATAAAAGCTTGTAATAACTACGAGCTGAAGATTTGGGAAACGGTCTTTTTCGAATAGCTAGCCAATCAAGAAGTTTTAAAAACATTGAAGAAACTTAAAATTTATATAGGCAAATGTTTGCCTTTGTTGAACAAGTTCAAGAAAATGTCTCAATTAATTCTATAGTATGTTATTAAGGTACATCGATTACGACATATTATTAACTGCCTCTGTACTGTAAAGTAGATTTGCGCAGATTATAAGGCACTTCGCGTGCGCAGAAAGTTTGCCGATAGCCTCATGATGTCACGCGTCGATGGTCAGTAAGACAAATAAGTTACATAAATAGTTGTTGCAATAAATTTATTGTTTTAATTTTTTATTGTGTATACTTTACACAAGTATATACATTAACAGTAAGTAATACAATACAATAACAGTAAATAGTCATCGGCAAATCCAGTTTTATTAGTTGATAGATATATATTTTGGACAACGCATAAGCGTTGCCATCCGACGTGGTATAACGCGGCCAGAGTTTTCGAAACGCTTCCAGCTGACAGTGATTTGGGACCTATTTATTATTTGTATGTTTTTCTAATTAAGCTCTAGGATGTATATATACTATTTGCATATATGTCAGGAGCCTTAAGAATAGACGAGCGTGCATGACAAGAGCTATGAATGTCAAAGAAGCAAGTGAGGTGTGTAAGAATAAGCCTGTATTGCGCTCTGTTGTTCGTGCCTACCGCGCAAGGGATTTGGCGTGAAGTTATGTATGTATGTATGCATATATAATTTATGTGTTACGTTGGTGTGTTTAATGTGAATGTAAATTTTAATTGTTTTCAAAGTATACACATCATTTAAGGTTTTATACTGTAATTTGTTTAGGTTGTGATTGTTTCGTAAAAGTATTTTAATGGTTTTCGTATAATCATTTTTAACGATGTTCACAGCTATTGAAAAGCCGTAACGTTGGATCCATATAAAAAATCTTTAATCCAAAAAACGTACTTTTAATATCTTTTTACATACATGGAATCTGAAAATTGAATTCTGTACAATATATTGTAATTATAGAGGAATGGGAAAACATGATGCTCAAGCTTTATTATTTATGATTTGACTTTACAGATCTATTTTAGGAAGAAAAATATTACATTTTAAATATTATTCAAAGCTACATAACAACAATTACAAAAACTCCGCCTCTAAAATCACAAATTTTCCCAAGCATTATATAATTGATATAGATCACAAAACTTAACTAAAGTTACGAATAATATCATAATGTCTTAAAAACCTCACACGTTCAGGACAACAATGGCTGGGAATATGATATTATAAGAATTCTTCAATGAATTATTTGGCCACATCTAATAATACTAAGTAATCCTTGAATTCTGTAATAAACGTGTATGACAATACGTATTGTTTTTATCGTGAACTTCTAACAAAGTGCTAAGTGGCATTATGTGAACGCTTGCGACATCGGCCTTCTTGAGTTTTATCGGCACTGTTTTAATTGGTTTGAACTTACATGGAATAACACATTTTATAATATAATAGCGGTGCCCGCAGCGTGGTTGGCGTGGAATTTATTTTCAAAACCCCCAATTTTGAAACGTTCTTCATTGGCGCTCCGCTCCTATTGGTCTTATTGTGATGATATCGAGGGCTTCATAACAAATGGACGTATACGAAATTGCCGATTTTTTTTGTTCACTAAAATCTATGGATGTTACAATTTAGAAAGTGAAGTATACCTAAATAGGCGGGTATTCCAAATTTCAGCCTTATATCTACCATCAACTAGTTTTGTTTTATTTACAATTTTGTCCCTTGTGTAAAACTGCACTTCTAGGTCTGTATGCCCATTTATTATAAAGCCCTCGATATATAGTCTATAGCCTTCCCCGATAATTGGGCTATCTAACACTGAAATAATTTTTCAAATCACACCAGTAGCTTCTGAGATTAGCGCGTTTAATCAAATAAACAAACTCTTCAGATTAATAAATTAGTATAAGATTTAAAAAATTAGTAAATTAGTAAACGATCTTTTTGTTTTTTCTGAAATGATCTAGTTATTTGGGATTGGCTCCAGAGTTGTTGTTAATCGAAAATCCTTATATTTTGGATAATTTAGACTATATCTTATATATAGCCTGCCTAGCCTGTAAAGTTTCATCAAAATCCATTAAGTAGTTTTTGCGTCAAAGAGTAACAAACATTCACCCATATATACATTCTTACAAACTTTCGCGTTTATAATATTTAAGTATAGGATATTACGGGCTCAATTTAGGGAGGCCTTCGTTTAGCGGGGGCAATGGCTGGCTGACGACGAGATTATGAGGAGAGAAGTATTATGTTATATGCACATCTCTAAACTTATGAAAACGTAGCTACTATCCAACTTCGCCGCTAAAAAGGCAACGCAATATAAAACTGCAATATAATAGAATGCTAACACATAGGTATCGGTCCTTGTACAGATGAGCGTAACCGACCGTGGTTCCGTTTCATTGTGCGGGCGCCGGGGCTTGTACGCGAGAACGTATCGTTTACGGTTTTTTGTACAATATTCTTTCGTACTTTTACATATTGTAATTACTATCCGCAAGACTTAACTTGAGACCTGAGCGGAATGCGCGCTCCCCTCCCGAACCCCGTCTTCTTGCCGCTCTCGCCATTGATACGTCAGTACTTCGCACTTACGTCATCCGAGCGAAGTCTTAAGTTAACTCTTGCGGGTTATAGTTATGCACGCATACTACAGTTAGCAATCTTAGCTTAGGAATCATATTGCAATACGGAGCAGGTGACTGCCATTTTTCGCGGCCCTGGCTACAGGCGAATGGAAGAGACACGGGTAGTTTCAGTGGGTATTCCATCAGTAGGCCGGTGAGTCCCGCACGTCCTCGCCGTGATCCTTACATGGTGATAAGTCCGCAAAAGGGTTTCTACTCAAAAAAACTAATAAAATTAAGAAATTGCACAGATACCATAACATTTAAATTAGATAGATTTATGGCCGGTTCCTCCAGTACCTTTCTTATTTTGTGGATTAATTGTATTTTATTTCTGTTATGTAACAAATATTTGCATTTAACTTTTAATTAAGGTAGAAGTAAGGTAGAAGTAAGAAAAAGATTAATAGAGAGTCTGGTGCTATCTAAATTGAATTATTGTGATACAGTATATGGGCCCTGTCTATTAGCACGAACAGAGCGTCTAATACAGCGCGTACAAAATGCTTGTGCCCGTTACTGTTTTGACATGCCGAAAAGAAACCATGTTACTCCATACTTAAATAAACATAATGTGTTAAAGATGGCAGCTAGGAGGAAGTTACACTTAGCTTGTATGCTGTTTGGTGTAATTTCCTCGCAGTACCCTAAATATCTGTACAATAAGATGGACTGGAGATGGGATAGGTCATACCATTACACTATACGGTCTGTTACGAAACCTTTAATAACAGCAAAGCACAAGACAGCTGCTTTCAGAGGCTGTTTCAAATATGCTGCCACTCATTGTTGGAACGATATTCCTCCGCCAATTAGAGACCTGAAAACAATAAATTCATTTAAATTCCATTATAAAAGACATCTTCTCACATTGCAAAAAGAAGATCATAGATATGCATTTATAAGCCTTTAGATAATTATAATGTAGTTTTAATTAATATCTCACCTTAATATGAATCCAAATATAATGACATACACAGACAGGCAAATCCAAGTGCAATGGTAGCGTGGATAAGTAGTTCTCACCCAAAAACACTTTTAACTATCCTTTTGAGAGTCGCAATTTATATTTTATTTTTAAATAAACAAGATTCGTATACAGTAAAAGTATATAATCGGCTGACAACCTACCTGTAATGCGAGACAGTCTTGTGCATGGTTTGTATAGTATATAGAGTGGATATATAAAGATTATTAAACACTTCATATTTTAAGCTCTTAGTAGAATGACATTTGCTCGGTAAGCACTTTATCATATTGTATTCGAATAAATGACTCGATACAAGTTGACACATCAGTATTTATTTTAAGTTTTTGAAATGACAAGGTATATTAGTTGTTAGTTTTATTGAAGTTTATTTATTTGTTATAATAATTATGTATTACATAATTACGATTACTTTTATTAATTATTATTTACTTTTTATTTTTTACATTAACAAAATTGGGTCGTTATGGTCTTACACCAAAAGAAAGGTTGGCACTGAAAATCAGCGTTGTGTCGGATATAACTCCGGCACAACAATATGCTGAGTGCAAACCTTGTTTGCTGAAAATGCGGCGTACAAATTCTCAAATAATGTTTTGTGTGTAATAATGTGTAAAGAATGTAACTACGTCGCTATTTTTCTCAAATAAAGTTCTTTCTTTCTTTCTTCTTCTTTCTTTCTAATTTAATCTTCTAACATGTCTATATACAAATTTATATGAATGAACAAAGAACATATTACTCATTTACGAATGAATGAGCACGGGCTAGTGATGTGCACTTACAGAGTACACTATAGCTAGCGTTGGGACACGACACCCATAAACAATCTTGCTATTCATTCTTTGCCTTACTATTGATACAAAATTGACATTTGACTCAACTTATATCAAATTTCAAGCAGTAGTATGACAAATGCACCAGTCCAGTATCCAGAATAGGAACCAGCAGAGGCCTGGACAACAAAATATGAGTCACTAAGAAACCAAATGATTGTCACGAAAATTAATTATTTCTTCAAAGAAGCGAACAAATGTGAAAGGTGTATACATATTAACACGCATATAATAAACTTTCATTAACATTAGTTAATACATAATAATATAAATATTAATATCTGTATTATTTCCATAATTTACTCGTAAATTTTTACACACGTACAAAAAAACAGTGAACCGCATCGTAACATCAAGGTTAAAAAGCGTTGAATGTTAATTAGTTAACCAGCGCCCCTCTGTAAAGGGTTTTGCAAGGTTATTTACACATCACTGACTTTGAACACTGTTGTAGTAGTTGTGTAAACTCGGGCCTAAGAAAATAATTAAAGAATAATAGAGAAAAAAACATTTCATGAAATTCGTTTGCCTGTTCAAACGGCCCGATTGTTTTTATACCTATCCATAACATTATAAAACTCTTAACATGCCATGTTCGTACATTGAAGTTATTAAAAAAAAAAACAACTGGAATAGACTATACAAACGATGAACAAGATGCATTTTTTTTTAAATTTCTTGCTGTCTTGTCTGTTTGATTGGTTTGTTGCTCGGTCTGTTTGTTCGGGACACAGGCAAAACTACTGAGTCTGTGCAACGCATGCAGCGCTCAATGCAGCGGAAAAGCGCTGAACGTATACTATCTATACGGTGAAGGCTGTCGGTTTACCCTGTTCACGATATCTAGACGCGCAGGGTTACCAAATTCAAAAATTAATATCACTTAATATTATGTTTTAAATTAATTTATAAAATGAGATTATTACGAAAACGTAAATTATTATTCATGTTTGTTGGAATTTTTTGGTATATCCCAATTTCGGGTGTTTTTGACTGAAGCTTTAGTTGTTAATATTTTTTTATTGTTGGTAGCCCTGTGCGTCAAGTTATCGTGAACAGGGAATAGCATGCACTAGGATACCAATGATACGAACACCGCGCTGAATGCAGCGAAATAGCACTGAATGCCGTCGTGGGCGTGAGCGCATGATAAAAACACACTTGTCTTCATTATATGTCTGTTTGCCGAGAAAGCTGAATAGATTTTTTTATTTTATTTTTTTATTGCAGTAGTTCAGCAGACAGGCAGACGGCCCACTTGATGGGAAGCGGTTACCATCGCCTATAGACATTTACAACACCAAGGTGTTACAAATGCGCTGCTGCTCTCTTAAGGGAGACTGGAACCTGGTTAATGCCGGAACACAACTCAAGGTTGTTTTGACGACATACTTAAGACCAGGTGTGGTAGCCATCCAGTCGGGCAAATGCCCTACCACCTAGCTGTGGGTTGTTTTGTCGCCTCTTACGACAGGCCGCCCGGCCGCAGGAAATTGTATTCTTTCTCCGTTCCTGCACGGATAAGACAGGCCGCCCGGCCGCAGGAAAAGATGCGAAAAGCTGAACGGTTGCATATGTATCTTCATACAAAACTGGTGTGTATATGGACCAAAGCTAAATTGAGCTGAATAAGTGTACTTAGTACGATTACGCGCAGAGACGCGTTAACCCTAACATCTCTTAAATAGAGTAACGCATGTTATCCTTCACAACGTCAAGCCAGCATTTCTTGGGCTTACTGCTACATGGATGGTAAATGTTATTACTCTTCTTTTGATTAAAAATAAACATCAAAGATCCAATACAAAAAACAAGTTAAATTAAATTGAAATAAATTTGATTTATTGCCTGGAGTATATTGGCCATTTAACGACTATTTGAGCCATAATTCGTCGGTAAACCAGTTGCACAAATAAATTTACTGTTACACTTAAAAGTTATTGCCACGCGCCGAGATAGCCATACAATTTTAAAGTGTGTATAAACAATGTACATATTTATATAATTATTACTACGTATTCTAAATAATGGATTGAGCCTGATTTATATATTTAGATTTAGTTCAGTAGTTTATGTTATTATCCGTGAAGGAACGGAGAAAGAGTATAATTTCCTGCGGCCGGGCGGCCTGTCGTAAGAGGCAACAAAACAACCCACAGCCAGGTGGTAGGGCATTTGCCCGACTGCATGGCTGGTCTAGAGTATGTCGCCATAACAACCTTGTGTTGTTTTCCGGAATTAGTTAACAGGTTCCAGTCTCCCTTAAGAGGGCAGCGCATTTGTAGCACCTTTGGTGTTGCTAATGTCCATAGGCGATAGTAACCACTTTCCATGAAGTGGGCCGTCTACCTGTCTGCTGAACTCCTGCAATAAAAAAATAATAGTTACTTAACTTGCGAACCTGGCGTGTCCTTATCATCAGCGGATACATAAAACCTGGAATGTCGGCGGCACAATCGTGTCCGTGTCATGAATATTTTAGCAACCCTCATGTTATGTCCACTGCTGGGCAATTGTTAAATCTCGAATTATGCCATTGGTTACGTTTCCTGTGAAATATAATGAAGAAGTCAACTGAAAAGATTTAATACATTTTTTTAATTATTAATAATTGAAAAAAATTAAAAAAATCCTTTTGATTGTGTACCTCATTTTAAGCAATAACGTCCCATATTGCAGGGAGTGATAAGTGATCGAAAGGTTGGTTCGTATTTCGCGCAATCAGTATGACCATACAGTGTGGTAGCGTGGTCGCTCTGGCAGAGATTTTTTACGTAATTAGTTTATATTAACTTTATTTTTAGTATTTGTTACGTCATTTACATGGAACAATTTATTGCTAAATAATAAGCAAAGTTATAACTGAGTTTGTACGTGCCAAAATAGGTCAATACAGAAAACAGAAAACATTCGGAGATGCATCTACGAATATGTTTAGGTTTAAATAGTTTCACGTAGCAGTTAAGATTTCTGTATATATTATAGACTTAAGCTTCATGTTAAATTAATTAAGTAATAATTACATCTTGAGTACAACACTCGTGTTCTTATTTTGTACTCGCCCTCCAGCGGTTGGGCCAAGCTCCCACGGCTATTGAGCCATACGCTCTCGTCTTGTGCTTCACAGGCCCCACCGGCCACCGAAGCACCACCCTTTTTTACGAGGTGTAATCCCTCATAGACACCCTACTCTTCGGGGCACGGCAGGGGGTAGTGTTGGACTCTCGATAGAATGCTCGGACCTACAAACTAAACCACCACTTTGTTGGCACAACCCGACACAATTCCTTTGGTTCCCGAGGACACACGGTGTGAAGATGGCTCTTCACACCGTGTGTCCTCGGGAACCAAAGGCACATCCGATAGTCCTGACGGCGGTGCCTCTTACAGAGCCCCTCCTTCCAGCGGAAAAACAATAACAATCCTCACGCAGCGCCATCTCTCGACCGCTATTTGAATGATACGTACCCCTGAATCTTATCGTTCAAGGCCAATCGAAGCACCATGCTCTTCAATCTAAAATATAATTGAATACTGTCGGAGTAGTGAATTATATTAAAAAATAAATAAATAAGGTTTAACTTAACCTTGTTTGATTCAAAATCTACATCTTTTATAACACTATAATGAAGTTAATTTTAAGTTCATACTCTTTATTCATTCTACAGTGATAAGTTGTCGATCAAGTAGATGTCTGTCAAGACGATAATGTCAATACGATGATATATGATGATGAGGTATTATCCGCAATTCAAGTAGCTCTAGATGTGCTATCAATTTAAAACGCTTGAATGACATTAATATTTTTAACTAGTCGATCATTATAAAATTTACTTATTATGTTATGTTAGCAAAGTTTGTTTTCTTTGTCCGAGGTAAACTCGAAAACTACTGGACCAATCAGCATGAAACCACAACCATTCGACGCGGAATTAATCGTAGATGGTTATAGGCTATATATTTCATGAGCCTACAAATACTATGAGCCCTTTGCCATGTTTTCTCAATTTGTTTGTTTAATGTTTAATTTATTTGCTCCCATAAAATAAAAGACAGGCATTTATCCTTGGTTCATTTGTTTTCTAGCTCATAAAAGAGGAACATGATTTAACATAACCTCTATGTTAGAAACGACTATAGTCTTAACATATAAAGCAGAAGAGCCTGAATGTATGCTTGAACGCACTAATCTCAGGAACCACTGTCTGATTTGAAAATTCTTACAGTGCTAAATAACCCATTAGCTATATATCATCGCGATAAGATCAATAGGAGCGGAGTACCAATGAAGAATGTTTCAAAATCGGGTTTTTTTAGCTTACCTTCTTTTTTGTTATTCCACGCGGACGAAGCCGCGGGCAGAAGCTAGTGATGATATATTATCAGAATTTACGAACATTTATTATATTTAATTTTAAATTAAGTTTGTGTTCGTTTTAAAATCTTAAAAGCTGTGGTAAGAGAAAAGGATAGATCAATAAACTTGATTGGGAATCACCTGTTTACTCAGAGATCATAGAAAGCGTTTCACCACGCTCCAGTAGACGCTCAATGATCGTTGAAAAACGTTCACCGCTGTCTGCAATGTAATTAATCAACAGAATGTAGGAAAAGCTTGTTAGAACAACAAACAAAGATTTTAGTATCTTTTGAGTGGGGAGAACTGGGGTTCTAAGCATGAAATAATTATTCAACTATCGAATTATCTTTATTTCTCACTTAAAGTATACAATGAAAAGTATACCAGTTTCTGAAATGGAAAGTATGCTTTGCTCATCTCCATTAATGAAAATATTTTAATATCCTATTACTACTATAGACGAGAAAGTTTATGACGATTTCATGAAAATCCGTCTAGTAGTTTTTCGTGAAAGAGCATACATCTATGAATGTTTGTTACTCTTTCACGTAAAAACTGTTGAGCAGATATTAATGAAACTTTACAGTATTATAGCTATATATCGTAATAATACACAGCCTATAATTTATAAAAATACTAGTTTTTACCCGTGGCTACACTCGCGTTAAGGTTATCCTATGGTAAACATGCATTTTTTCCGGAATACATATAGAGTTAGTTGTAGTTAGATTGAGTAATAAGACATTCATCAAACTTACGCATTTATAAAACTAGGTATACTCGTAGTTTAGTAATGAAATGTGAAACTTAAGTGAATTACGAACATTAATTATTCCAGGCAAAGTTTGTCAAATATACTACTAGGCCAGAAAAATTGCATAGGCGGCCCGTTCTTCCAGGCTAAGATTGTACTCACCTCATTAGAATGAAACGTGGCTTCATTAATCACTAAACTACAAGTTTTTAGCGAATCAAGGTAAGTGATTGAAGCGCCAGCTAATTTTACTGATTGTTACTGCAACATTTTATTGAAAAGAAAAAAAATGTATTACACCATTTTAAAAGATCTTTTGTCACAAAATATAAATGTTAACGTTCTTTGACTACCATTTAAGGTAATACAGTATTATTTGACGACGAAGTTATACATATCGTAAATGTCATTGTAACTAGATTAGTAGGGCAAGTGAGCAAATAAAGCTTTAAAAGCGACCGAGTTAAATCTTCCAATAATAAAACCAGAACGCATTTACAAGAATATTAAAATTAAGTGATATTCCATTTTATTGAAAGTGATTATAGTATACGGTTCGATTTTATTGTCAGTGAGATGAAGTTTTTAAATATATCAAACATTAGCGTGAATATATTGCAAAATTTGAGAATTGGAAGTAATTGTTTCAGTGGCTCAGTCTTTATATTTTATTTAAGCGTTCAAAACCAAGTATTAAAAATATGATGTTAAAAAACATTCTGCCATGTGATAGGGTATTTCCCCATCTGGATGACTACCACCCTTGGTTTAGACTCTAGAATATGCCACTATAACAACCTTCAGTAATGTTTCGCCCTCGATGGTCAGGTTCCAGTCCGTCTTTCGAGTCGAACAACACACTGCTAGCGCCCTTTGCAAATGTTAACCATCTTACATATTAAATAGGCCGCAAGTCTGTCTGTCTTAGAGTAGGCAATAAAAAAAAAAACTTTAAACAAAGTGAATATTTTTAATAAAATATAATATACTTAATTACACGTTTTTAAGCAAATAAATATTTTGATTTGAAAATACGTATAATTGTTTTAATTTTAACTTATACTAATTTGGAAGTTTTTGATAGAAATCTCTATTATGAATATTTTTTCCAAGACAAGACCAAACATTGATAAACTATCTACACTAATAAAAAAAAAACTAAATATGAAAAAATTCTTATCAATAAACTAAGGGCCGCTTGCATAACGATCGCCTTTAAATAAAATTAGTTAATCATATTAAACTGCCAAAATACGTTTTACACAAAACGTATAGACAGTTCTTTAAACAAGTTAACGGCAAATTTTGCGTTCTGCAAAAGCGTATTGTGTTTAAGGGTATTAAATACGTTTTGTGTTTCTTAAACAAATTTAAGCAACCTTATGCCAGCGGCCCCAAGATATTAAATTTCCAATCAATATAGTAGTATAATCAATATATCCCAAATCGCCAGGCCAAAAGGATCTTTTCTTAAAATTATAAGCATTATATCAGTAATAGTACAATGGCCAGTCTTATCAGCCAGCTGACTGTACAGCGATTTCCTCCAGAAAAAATCATATAGTGCTAAGCCTCTTAGTAACGTTACGTAGTAAATAACGTTACGTAGTAAGTAACGTTACATAGTAACTGATGGATGGACCTTATGAAATTACAATGCTCGTTTTTTTATTCAGGCATAGAGCTCCAAAGACCTGTTTAAATTCGTGACTTCAGAATTAAGGACATCACTGTAAATAATATTTTTTTAGTCCTGTATTAATAATGCTAATACTATCGGTAAAAGTAATGAATTGGACCGTTAGACATAAACGAACAAAGTACCGTTTGAAGAAAATATTGACGGATCGATTTCAGAACTTAGTAATATTGTGGTTGAACATACAATGTTTTAAAAGAATTTATTGGGGTGATTTGTATAGAGTTTCTTTACTTCTATCTTTCTGCCTGGATATTAACAATATTGATTATTGATGCAGAAGGTTTGTACTAAGCCCATTATTCGAATACATTTTTTATCGATGTAATCATTTAGCCAGTGCATAATGTGACTGAAATATTTCTAGTGTCTGTTTGTAACCTTGTTTAGTTAAGAAATTATTATTAATATTTTTTGCTACAACATGAGAATTTTGATGGGTGATGGTGTAGTGCTCATCTATATACATAGCGTCTACAAATCAGGCTGTTGCTACTTAACATATTACATTCATTAACTGAGAGTTGATAGGATTTATCTCGGATATAATATTAGCTCATATTTATTCAAAGCTGATTAATGGATTTAACACGAGGTTAATTTCAATGTGGTATGTCTTTCATGGTATCATTTTATGTCACTATCAGTGAAACTGCCTAAGCGGTGCTTGTTTCCTAACTTCCGAATCAACGTGACGTAGGTGCTCGTTTAAAGTTATCAGGATTTGCTCGACGAATATAAAATGAAAATCTCATGACGTTAAATTTAAAATTTGAATTATTTGTAATTTTTTATAATGCTATATGTAATATATGTGAAGCAAAAAAATTGTACCCCTTTTTAGGAAAATTGCGCGAACGGAGGAGTTTTAAATTTCGCAATCTTATAGTTTATATAGAGGAGAAGTGACGAACTTAAAAAATAATTAAATACATTAAATCAATAAAAAAACATCACACACACACTACCATGTATTTGACACACACATGCATATATGTTGTTTTGTTTATTGTTCAAGTCAAATTAACAGGCTAGCCTTGGTCAAATCTGGGATAATAGAAGTATAGTCTTTGACATTAATTATTATGGTTGAATTTCGAGCACGGTCGACCACTATTCTACTTAATTAAGTATCGGCAAATCACATTTAATTTATTAGGCAGAAAGTAAAACAGCACTAAAAGAAATGAAATCATGTTCACCCGAAGTATTTTGTTCGTGATAAATACATCAATTACTTCAATGGTTTAGTTTAGTAACAATCAGATAATTGGAGGATGTAACTAAACAGAACAAAAGATGACATTGTAGGTAAGAAGATACCTTAAGATCCACTTATTGCAAAACATTGCGTGACTGATACATTTGTGTTATGTCGCTAATCATTCTGTTTGTAGGATTTGGTTTTGCACCCTAAATTGCTTAAGTAATATCTTAACTGTTTTCAGTGACGTTGTTGCTTATGGCACATATATCATACATTTAGGTTTAGTTTGGCTATGATTTGATAGCCTCTCTAGTTAAGAGGGCTATAAGCCTTTCCCGGCTTACCTCCACTGCAACTCAGAGGCTTCGGATTTAATTCCTGGTATGTTAAATGTCGGACACGAATTTCTTCCGTTATTTACTATGATTAGTTTATCCGATCCAAGAGTAATCCGTTGTATAATATCCGTAACACAAGTATAAATTGCTTAATTTGGGGATATACAATATGTGTGTTTGTCTGCCAATTATTATTATAATAACATATTTCATTGGAGAATACAAATTAAATAATATGATATATTTCATATTAACAAGTATATTAGAAGTTAATCTAATTTATTAACAATAATGATGTACGGATGTGAGGCTTGAAGTCTCACACTTAATTAAGGTGGAGAACAAGCTGTTGATGGCTGAAAGAAAGGTCCTAAGAAAGATCCTGGGTCTAACACGGGGAAGCGATGGCAACTGGCGGATTCGAAAAATGACGAAATCGAAGAGCTGGTGGATGAGCTCAATATAATAGGCGAGAACTAGACAGATATCTGTCATTGGTTTGGCCACCTACACAGAATGGGGGATGATCGCGCGGTGAAAAGGGCCAATTGGGCAGACCAAGTGGACGGCGACCAGTTGGTCGGTCCAGATATCGTTGGTGTGACGTAGTGGAAGCTGATCTGCGCGAGCTTCGAGCCAATGACTGGCAGGAGACAGCGCTGAACAGAAAGGAGTATTCATTATTTTGGAGGCCAGGACTCATTTGGGGTCGTTGAGCCGCATTAGTTAATTAGTTAGAAGCTAATAATCACTAACGCGTATATTAGACCGCTAATTTTTGGCTCAATCAACGAAAGTGAGCTCTATAAATCTAAATTTGAATTATTCAATGCCATTGGTTACCGCCACGTCCTTTCAGTTCTGTGGTTTTCAATGAAATCGATTCAATTTAGTTGATCCATCTAATATTGGTATAACAGCTATTCACAAAAAGCGCTTTTTAAGAACGAAACTTGACAGCTAAGTGACAGATTACCTTGTTGCCAACATGCAACAGAATAATCAAGTTTAAATTTATTAAGGACCGATTTTCATCAGATAAAGTTGTTCATAAAATAAAACACAACGTGGAAAATTTAAAAATTATAGTTGCTTTAATAAAACAGTAGAAAATTTCACTTTTGAATTTAGTTAGATTATAAATTATTCGACTGGTAACTTTTATTTGATGATTGCAAAATTGACCCTCAATCAACTAAACATCCGGTTTACCGATAACTTTACCATTCAATTCATTTATTATAATCTTATAACACAATCTTATTTAATAGCGTAAAAAATTATATCAGATTTCTGGTCGATGGCAATGAAACACTAAGTATTATTTTGATACCTTTCTTCCGTAAGATGAGGTCAGGCGTGACTGATGCAAATTCCACGCAACAAAGTACTGCCATCCAATTCAATATAAACTTTATTTCTCAGTACATTCTACTCTATCAAGGTTCTATAAGATTGGTTCTAATAAGATTCATTCAAAGATGATTCAAAGTAATACCCGTTTCTAACGCAATTGATTTAATAGTGTTTCATGTAATGGTTGGTTTTTCAGACCATGAAACTGTTCAATGGCGTAAAATTGAAGAATGTAGATTGTATAGAGGTTCTATTAGAATAGTAATTTCCTTTAATGAATCGATTATGCGCTTTTACGAATCGATTCATATCATCGTGATCCATTTTAAAACTTGTTATTCTTTTAATAATTGCTTATTTTTATTTTTACTGTACTTTGTATCTCGTATAAATGGAAAAGAGGACAATGATATTAAGGTTATCATATGTTATTGATTTTGTTAACCTTATACAGGATGTTGGTTTTACGGCATTCTGCGGCATGTTTGATGGGTTGGATTAATTTTCTATAATTCATCAAAAGGTTACATAGATAGACAACACTTTGTATTACATCAAAATTTAGATAAACAGAAAAAAATACAAGAGATAGTCTAAGGGGCGGCCTTATCGCTAAAAGCCATCTCTTCCAGGCAACCCTTTCCAGTGATTGATGGATTTTTAATACTAACGGTGGTGCAGTTTATAAAAATGATAAAAGATAAGTATGCACAATATATATAAGTACAAAAAGAATATAAATATAAAACATACATACATATATATTACAGTGTTAGGCATAATTATACACAATGCTTCTGAAGCTGATATTTAAATCACTGTAAGGATTTGGCTTGTCTTATAGCAATAGGTAGTTCATTCCAAAGATGCACAGCCTGGACGGTAAAAGAGGTAATACATCAAAATATGACTTTTTGTATATAAAGACAATAAGCACAAATATAAAAATGAACGTAGTAGCTAATTATTGACTATTCGAAAACTATTCAATAACATTTTCACGATCTTAATTGTGACTTATGTCATTATAAAGATTGATACCACATTCAACATATATGTGCAGCTTTTGATACCATGTTATTTCAAATCTGTGAGCGTCTGTGCAACAGGAAGCGTTTTGTGGCTACATCCGCATTTAAAGTACCAGGTACTCAACGCATTTGCGATTTGGGGTTGCTGATGTCCATAGTTGATGGTAGACACTTATCCAGTGGACCGTTTGCCAGCTAGCCTACAAATAAACACAATAAAATCCCGATAATTTTCACTGCGCTCTAATTTACAAAAAATATTACGGAGAAAACGTAATGCTGCTTTGTTTGCCATATTTGTGATTAGTTCAATCGTGATAATTCTATGAACTAGCTTAAAAAATCTATAACAGCCCGTCTAATTGCAGGGCTAGAACTTTCATTAAATCATATGCCAAACATTAGCTGCCGAAATGTTTACGAAACATTTCTTGACAAAAATCACGATTCTGACATTTCGAATATCGTTACGGGCGGAGCGGATCGTGGCATTTATGCGCCCGCGCATACCTGTCGAGCCATTTGAAGAACACGCGAATATACATAACACGATATTCACTCTAATTTTATCCTTGTTTACTAATCGATAAAGTTGATATTACTTGTTACTTCAGTTTTTTTGTCAGTGAGTAGCAAGGCAAAGATTGAGATATAAACTTTAATTTCAATCCTTTCCAGTTTATGGCCCATGTAAGTATTTTCGTAGCTGGCGGGAATACGTGGATATTTATAATATACAGATGAATTACTATATTTAAGTGGCTCTCCGTTACCAAATCAGAAACTATAAGACAGCGAAAAACAATTAAGAATCTTGGGGTCGATATTGATGAAAATTAAATAAACATCAAATGATTTTTGAATAAATACTGTGTTACTAGATTAATTCATAGTATAGCTTGCAAGAAATTTCTGTAAAGTATTGTTTTTTTAAATATTCGAAGAATCTCTCAGTAATTAAAACTAATTTACCTCATTTCTTCTCACGACGTGTTTTTGAGATTAAAAATAAAGAATATTTAATTTTAAAATGATATGCAAACAATTTTCTTAAACACGGTTACATTGTATTATGTTAGTATTCATATCTTCAGATACCCATTATATTGTCAAAATTCCATATAATTTTTAAACTAGGCACCCAGATTAATCTTCGAATATCAATCTTATTAATAAAATAAAACGAGTCGGTGTTAACCTTAATAAAGATTCTAGACTAGTTCGTGAGGTCGACTGGTTGATCAACCGTTGAATCTAGATATAAATCATTAGATTAACGCAGACTGGCTATATCCGTACAATTGCTTAATGTTAACCTCGGAAGAATACGAATGCCAAGGGCCAAGTAAAAGGTTAACTCTGAAAAGCCTCTAAATCTTACCTTTAATACCAGAAAGAAGAAACAGAAGTCTGCCTACGTGCAGGGATGGAGAAATATATGCACCTGAGTACGTGACCATTTGAGAAACGTTAGGTTATAGAGTATCAAAAATAATCCGTGCAGGAACGGAGAAAGAATACAATTTCCTGCGGCTCGGCGGCCTGTCGTAAGAGGCGACAAAACAACCCACAGCCAGGTGGTAGGGCATTTGCCCGACTGGATGGCTACCACCCCTGGTCTAGAGTATGTCGCCATAACAACCTTGTGTTGTGTTCCGGCATTAGTGACCAGGTTCCAGGCTCCCTAAAGAGAGCAGCAGCGCATTCGTAGCACCTTTGGTGTTGCAAATGTCCATAGGCGATGGTAACCGCTGTCCATCAAGTGGGCCGTCTGCCTGTCTGCTGATCTCCTGCTATAAAAAAAAAAATTACAGCGAAAATTATTATTAGCAATTTGAGCAAAATTTGATCATTGGTTTTAAAGATGTGTATTTATGGGCTTCTCTAAATCTATACTATATACTATAATAATTCTTTTAATGGTTCGAGTTTGTGCAATGCGTTTAAAAATGTGAAAAAACCAGGGGGCTGATTCAGACCAGGAGATTCATCTGAGTCTCTTAGGGCATCACTTGAAAACTACTGAATGGATTTAATTGAAACTCAACATGGAGCTAGCTTATATCCCGAAGCGTAACTTAGGATGCTTTTTATTCCGATAAATGATGTGGTTTCCGTGCAGTAGACGAAAATGGCGAAAAACATGGCGCTGCGATCGCATCTTTTTTGGAAACTACTGAATGAATATAATTGAAACCTGAAATAGCGCTGACTTATAACCCGAGTTAACACTTAGGGTCGCGTCAAATTACGTTGTTTCCGTGTAATAAAGGGATTAGTAAAATAGATGGCGATGCGATCGCGTTTTTCAATTCGCTAACAAATACCTACGCTGTCATAAACAACATCTCATTCTTTGTATTACTTTAAATCCCGTTGGCTGCGACTTGCCTCTATATTTTGCTGCGGAGTTGTGTAACGCATATATCGAGGGCTTCATAACATATAGACGTATATGCAAAAATGTCATTTTTTTGTTATTTACTAAAAACTATGCATGTTACAGTTTAGAAAGTCTTACCGGTATGCAAGTTGTACCTAAAAAGAAGGGAATTCCAAATTTCAGCCTTATACAATCAACTATTTTTGTTTTATCCAAAATTTTGTCCCTTTTGTAAAACTGCACTTTTATCTGTACGCCCATTTGTTATGAAGCCCTCGATATGGACTTAGTTTTTTGTTATTGTAGTGAACTTAGTAATCTGAAACAGTAAAGTTTTCACCTAATTAAATTTGTATATACGTAATATGGAGCTACTACCTAGGGGTTTGGTGTAGCCCCGGAGAAAATTCTAGTAAATAATAAACTACACTTATATCACCTACACAGAACTTTTTCATAGTTCATAGACTACAGGGCAATTTACTCGTTTAATTACTTCATCGCCTTTTTGCTTATTATACCTACAACAAACCAATTAAAGGCATTTAAATATATAACAAAGATCATAAAGAGTGATAAGTGTCTTAAACGTAACTCATTAATAATTTTCATTTAACAGAATTGACAATCAATCTGAGTCGTACTAACGCGTTAGAGACAGAAAGGTCATTTGGTAAACGGAGTTCATAATTAAACGATTTGTCAATTTTAATTAACTTTTATTATTAATTCCGATAACTACCAACTGGTTACCTTAGCTAAATTGGATACACACAAAGAGAAAGATAACTTCGTGCCCAGTGTTGATATATTATTAACAGAGAATGCGATGATGTTTGGTACAAAAATTAAGATGCATCATATTTGTCCAGTTGGCATAGAAAAAATACAATATATAATGACTATGATTAAAACTAAATGTTCTAAAAATAAAAATAAAATTAATAACCCAAAAAAATGCAATATAAACAAAAACTGGAACTCTTAGAAACTCATCACGTTTTAAAATATAGATATTTTTCTCAAAAACTTGTAGAATTCTACAGTAAGAGTGCTACGGGATTAATCTCGCACCAGATTTGACATACGCTTTTTTTTTACAAACAATCTGTTGTAACCTATGGAGCTGAATAAAAGTCCGTGCATTACGGTCTTAATTCTGCATCAGATTTAAATTCTGTACTTTTTTTTGCGTAATAGACTTGATAATTATGAAATTTTCTTTTCTGTATTAATAGGACTTAAAAGAAAACAAAAATTGTTTCAAATTTTTAATCCAATTAAGTCATTTTGTTCGGCCCCTTAATTGTTAAATTAGTCTAAATTTTGTTTAGTACATTTACAAATATGTTACGGGCGTTATGACGAATGTTGATGTTTACAAAAATATTGCTTACGGCCTACGGAATGAATAGCAAACGGATGTGAATAAATGTCAATAAACCAATCATTACATACCATACATTCAGTTTCATTTATGTAAAGTGAATATTGCGCAAGTACGTTTAAAAAAAATATACCTTTTATTATTCATAAAAAGTAATGTACGGCTATTGGCTGAGCAATTCTCTCTCTCACTTTTATTGTAGATATAGATTCATGTTAGACCATGATGTGTGGTCTAGAACAGAGCACATTTACCGAGAAGGTAAATACCTATTCACATTGAAATTGAAGACAATTAATTTGTTAGTACCGAGAGAGAGATTTTGGGATATAAACTCCAATCTTTTCTGGTGAACACAATGAAAGTGGATGCGAAGCGCTTTGTTTGTATACCGGTACCACATGTCAATGCGTCTCGTAATCAAATGGTGGAAGGAAGCCGACAGGATCAGAATTAATACACACTTTCCAATGTGTATACGATCAATCAGCTTAAGTAGTTAGTTGAGTAATACAGGGGCAGCAGTTGTTGTGAATGATCATAATTGTTATGTAATTTTTTGGTCACACATTAACGAAACATCTATCAATTCCTGTCATTATTTCCTTCGATTCATGTTAATGTTTGTATACTTGCCTAGAATACAGTAGGTAAAATGTCACTTGACCTAATTCTGCTATCTACCCCTCTTCCTGTGTGAAGTGACGACCAACCTACAGCAGGGAAAAAGCAGCCATTACGAAAACAGGCCTGTTAACGTTTGACGACACACATCTCGCAGTGCGATCATCGTTTTAAGTATATTCATCACCATTGTGATTAAAGGCAGTGCCAATACTGTATAGTAAATGTATATATTTGTTTTCAATAAATTAATCATTTTCAATACGCAATTATAGATATTTAATTGATTTAGAAAGAATCTGGTGTCTGTATTAGCTTAATACCTGTTTGACGGATCACTTTGTCCCCTCGCAATAATTGAGACTTTTTAGAACTGTGATTTCCTAAGTGATTTTGGTGCGCTGCACTGTTCCTCTGTTTAGAACTTGAACCGACCCAGGAGACAGGAGAGCGATGATCTCAAGGTTAGTGGAAGTTCTGCTCTTTTAGAGCACAAATCTCCAGACCTTTCCTATACAGTCTACTGTTAATCAATATATTACACGAGGACTATAACGCTCCACTATTGATTATGCAATTATTTATATTACTTCTTTTCAAATTATTGTTCGTGTATTATTAAAACGGATTTTGATTATCCGAGACACTTATTTCGTGACAGTAATATTATTTACATTCTCTTACAGTCACGAAGTCGACAATTATTTGATTTAATACTACACGCCTAATTAATATAGCTACATATATTCATATTATATTTTTACAAAATTAGTAGGTAGTAAAATTACTAACAGTGGTACTTTTTCTTAACGATTAACAGTTAAGTTAACCACTAATTGTCTTATTTATATTGAGTCAGAATAAGTCTGTTGGCTTCTTTAAGGTTCTTAAAGAGCCTAGAAACTTACTCTAACTAAATACGAATAAGACTGTAGCTATGTAATTAATGCTGCTTAAGTAGGTACATATTTAAAATGGAGTTGAATATAACTATGTAGGAGTTTCCTTTAAGTGTAAGAGATCCCTAGGAATATAGGTCAAGAAGTTATACGAGGGACATATGTTATCTAAGGCACTTTTCTGCTCTAATGTGCATATTTTAACAATTACTACGTGTTAATTGTGAAGGAAACTATCAAGATGCAACGTCCACATCGAGATAACCTAACCCGCCAAAAAGCCTTGTACCAGTATGGTGGGTACTTTCCGTACTCTCATAAAATTGAGAAGCCCCAGCCTACTTTTGTGAACTATCGTGATAATATTAAGTAGATACCTGAAATATTAAATCTAATATATAAAATTCTCGTGTCACAGTTTTCGTTGCCATACTCCTCCGAAACGGCTTGACCGATTTTGATGAAATTTTTTGTGCTTATCCGGTATCTATGAGAATCGGCCAACATCTATTTTTCATCCCCCTAAATGTTAGGGGTAGTCCACCCCTAAATTTTTTTATTTATTTTTTAGACAAAATTTTTAATTTCTATTTTTTTATGATACAACATACAAAAATACATACAACCCTAGATTTTCAACCTTCTACGATCAACCCCTATTTTTTACCGGGCAGGACGACACTGCCGGGACAGCTAGTTACATATAAAATTTAAAAATTTAAATTTTTAAATTACATATAAAATTTAAATAGCATTTAAAATTACACTTTAAGTTATAACACTATTTCTAATAAAACAACATAATAACAGCAATTATAGTAACAAAAGACGTTAATATATCAACGTCTTACTGTAACAGTGATGTCGTGATAAGAGTCTACTTAGATTTCATCATAAAACACTCTCATGCGAAAGAAAGGGAAAGCTTGGATCTAATTAATTGTGTTATTTAAAATAGATGTCGTGTGATGAACGTAGGCGAGGTTATGATGATTTATTTATAGGTTAATTGGATCCAGTTAGTTATGCTGAAATGTAATCAGCGAATATTATTATTATTATTTTTTTTTATTGCAGGAGATCAGCAGACAGGCAGACGGCCCACTTGATGGACAGCGGTTACCATCGCCTATGGACATTTGCAACACCAAAGGTGCTACGAATGCGCTGCTGCTCTCTTTAGGGAGCCTGGAACCTGGTCACTAATGCCGGAACACAACACAGAGTTATTATGGCGGCATACTCTAGACCAGGGGTGGTCGCCATCCAGTCGGGCAAATGCCCTACCACCTGGCTGTGTGTTGTTTTGTCGCCTCTTACGACAGGCCGCCGGGCCGCAGGAAATTGTATTCTTTCTCCGTTCCTGCACGGATAACGGATATTAGCAAACATTAAATTACTATAGAAAATTCTTTACATTTCATCACAAACTTAAGTATAATAGATACTATTGTCAGGGCAGCTTTTATATGGGGGTGTAATGCACACATAGCGCCTGGGCTCATAAACCCAGGTTTCCCAAGCCGATAAACTTATACATACACTTTGCGTTATCTACTAGTTTTGAAAATCACTTAACATTTAAATCAACTAGATCACTGAAAAAATAATAAATTGTTAACATACTAAAATGTATTGACTATATTATTTTTCATTTTTTTTGTTATCTAAAAAAGGAGAGAGTGTTCATGCTTTCTTTCGCATCCCAGCACCTAATACGGTTAAAATGGCTCTTACTGTTATTTTAGAAAACTTACAAAGCTAATATATATAGGGTGGTGTACGAAACATGAAATAGTTCTATGCGAAGCAAGAATTTACGACTTATACAAAGAATGTATTAAAATATGCAACAATGATTGATGGGCCTGCCGGATAATATGCCTCGGATGAAATTTCTTCTCTTTAAGGTTGAATTACATTCCATCTCGTTATCAAGGTTATCAAGAACATACCTAGACTATTGAACAATATACACCCCTACCGCTTACAACACTCTCCCAGGCACAACATTAACGGTGTGGGGCGCAGGGGTTGCCTAAAATGAAACACCCCTTAGCAAGTTTACTGAATTTATTTATAAGCGCTACAACACCAACAGGTGCAATCAGCACAACTATATCAAACGGCACGTTCGAGATTAACCAACACAACTTACCATTAGCCACGGACGTTACACTGAACGTAGATAATACGAGTGGCACTAATCACAATCACTGGTGGTCAACAAGATACACGTAATCACGCTGAGAATCCGTTGGCTGTAGAGTCTTCCGAATGTTCATTGATCTTCCTGGTCTTCTTAGTCTTCCTTGTGTATATACTCGACTATTTTGCATGTGTGTATAAATTGATCATGAGTGGAAATGGATCAGGAGTGGAGTGGCTTACTAAGGTACTACAAAAATGCAGACGTTTAGCAGCTAACGGAGCGAGCTACGTATCCGCGGCAAGCGGGGCGTGGGGATACGAGATTTACGGGGGAGAGGTCAGGGGTGTGATTCTGTCCGCAACAGTATATTTAGATGGATTAAAATAATGACCGAAAGATTAATATAAATTATAATTTATATATATATTCGGAAATGCTACTGTTGTCGTGTTTTGGGAGGAAACAGGAAAAGACGTATAATAAGATACGGAGTAAGTCTTAACGGACATGAGTTAATGGGCTGGTAAATACTCTTAATCTTTACAGTTTTTTTTATCTTACGTAAGATATAGGATTGTAATAAAAAAAAATAACAACATGTTTTTATTTACAGGTAAGCGTCTTCAAAGACTGGATTACTTTCTTGTCTTATGTAAGTACTTGTAGACCTTCCATGCTCTCTGGCTATGGGGCCACCCAAAATTCACTTTATATCTCAAATTATGAATAATAAGCTTCATATCCAAATAAATATAAGTTCCTTTTTTATTTGAAATTTTTATTATACCTGTCATATTCAGATACAAACCCTACATCGGTGATAAGGCCAAACGTGGACTGACATATCATCAAACGTTGACGGTTAAACAATATGGTCAGTTTTAGCTGGCCGCATCATGATATTCAACAATTTCTTGAAATGGTCGGTCACATCATGAAATTATCAATTCTAAGATCTGGCTACCACATATACAAACGGTAGAAAACGTAGACAATCTGTGAGTATAGAATCGTCAATAATGCAGTTATATTAAAGCATTTAGACTTAATTTAAGCACAAAAAACTTACAAGTGCGATGTAATTAGTATATGTTACATCATAAGAAGTCAAAACACAAACCAGCTACGGTGACGGTTATAAATGTAATTAAAGTTGCGCTTGATGGCGCAACACTTTCGTCGTATTATGAAAAACATTATTGTCTTGATTACGCATTTAAAAATTTCCTTTACGAACTGAGCATTGTAAAGGTCTGGGAACGTTAAGATCGTGTCTCCAATTGAAAGTAGCGAAAAAACCGTACGCTTTCAACTGTTTCACTTTTGTTTTTCCCACAGTAGTTTTGAATGTGAATAATATAGGCGATAAACGCGATGCTTTTTCATAGAAATTTACCGTTTCTAGGGATTTGATTAAAAGCATGCCTATGTAAGAAAACTATTTTTTAAATATTTTTAAGCTTATTAATCATTAATAGTAGATTGATGAAAGTGACATATTTAAGCACGAGATGGTTTGATGATTTATTATTCGAGTTCTTAAATAGACCTTTTACCCGACGTTAACACTCTGCTTTTCATTTCGAATATAAGGTAAGTAAATAAAAACTGATTAGTTAAACAAACAACTACTTCTCTAATTAAATCAGGCGTTAAGTCCATATCTAAATCTGATAAAACCTCATCACGTACATCACATATGAAACGTCGAGTAATTTTTGAAGTTATACTTCTTTAGGCGCGTTAGGGTAAAATGATTAGAGTTCATTTTTACGATGCGCGCACACACCGTCACACGAAAAACCTACACCATGAAGTTAGCTATAGTCAACCGACACCCTGAAGTTAGCTATAGTCAACATGTTAGTTAAAGTTATACTTTTTCGATGCGCGCGCACACTGTCACGAAAAACTGACACCTTGAAGTTAGCTATAGTCAACATTTTAGTTTTTCTATTGTTAGTGTCGTTTTTTCTACAAACTTAGAATAAGGCAAAAGATAAAATTTTTGCAAAGATTTTTATCTTGATACGCCAAAGAACTTCTAACGCGTGTACATAAGTACACACACACATTTTTTTTTCCGTGGCTTCTACCAGCCAGTACTTTTTGTAACTGATGATCGTAAATTGGTGATGATAATAATTTAGTGAAAAGTTATTTGTAAGTCTAAATTTATGTCACAAAGTTGTTATTTTTTATTACAATTTATGTAACAATTTAACAGTGGCTGTAAAAAAAGTTTGGACATGAGTCGCATGTATTAGAATATAATAGAACAGTAATATATTAATAGAAATGTATGTGTACATAGGTTTTTTGTGGTAACTGTCTCAATAAATTTTGCCTTATTAGGCGTGCAATTTTTAGATCTTGTAACTAAATCTAAATTGAAACTATTTACATCCATTATCTTTTTTTTTTTTAATATTACTCCTTCTCCTCTATCACGTGTGAAGATATAGGGTTTTTCTTTTCTTTTATATTTCATTTCTCTATCCTTTCTACACAACAAATTATCTACGATTTACATAGTTTTCAAAATTTTTGATACCAGGGAGAATCGTTTCGCTGGGAAGAAAAGTGTTGTTTTCATCCCTGTGATTAGGCCACTCCAAGCTTACATTCAGAATGTGAGAAATGAAAAAGAAATTTATTTACGAGGTGATTTGTTTTCTTTACAATAAATCGGTAGAAAATGGATCATGTGAAAATTTGCTTTTCGTTTTTTTGTATATAAATTCATTAAATCTTTTAAGTATTTTTTTGCCTAGGTTACCGTTGGTTCTGGAGGATCTTCTATGAAACCAAATTCGATGAACTTTTTTTGCTATATTTTATTCGTAATTAAATCGAATACTATGTTCGAATATATATATACTTGTGTATTTATACATAACGCTTGTAGAAACTATAAAATCGCCAAAACTAAGGACTAGTTTTTCAATCATCAGATAAAAATTATCCATCGAATAAATCATAACGTGGCTGAATTAAAAAGTGAAACAGTTCAACTGTTTTATTTGCGCAACTATAATGTTTAATATTCATGTTGTATTATATGATTAACTCTTATCTGGCCATTGAAAAGTCGGCTCTAAATTCACAACACAAAATATACGAATATTTTGTCTTATATTTTTTGCACAGGTATACTATTACACTTATATAATGCCATCTATTATTAGTTACATGAATAATTCAACTTATCACTTAGCGACTATACAATCAATCAGTATTAATAGCATAGAGAATAGCCTTGTGTTTGTTTGTGAAAAAACCAACAAAGACCCGGAGGTGAAAACAAGCTGACCTTACTTGTATTATAATACTAATAGTTTTTTAATTTCTGCCTTTAACTAGAGATATAAGGTGCATTTAAAGTCAAGGTCGCAAAGATATTTTGTTACACAGGGTTTCTAGTTCAAACTTGATAAAAATATTTTTTATCAAGTGTCTATTTTGTAGTGTATGTACTTGTAGTCTTAAAAAAATTCTATACATCAAAATGTTTTCCGATCTTGTTCAATTTAATTTTCGTTGAAATTAGTTTTTAAAAGGTATCGCATTGATTTTTCACAGAATATACTGCAATTTTGAATATCTCAACCACCTATGGGCTTAATTAAGTCTTCAATTACTTATGGAACCTTTCCTTTTTTTTTTGACCTTTTTTTGTACCCATACAATTATACCGTCATCGAATTGTTTGGTACAAAAAAAAGATATCTTAATGTTTTGAATAAATAAAGTCTAAGGAAACTATTATTAGTAAAAAACCACGTTATTTAACATTTTTATAAATAAGTCCGATATCCCGTAGAGGAGTAAGGTCGTGTAATAAATTGCACAATGTAAACATTGAAACATAGCCACATTAACACGTATTTGTTTAACCGCATGAAACAAACCGCAAAGCTTATAAAAAGGTACGAAATACGAAATGAAATCATTATTACAACATTTTTTTCTGCGATAAAGGAAAATAGGCTTATCAAGTATGCGGTCGTTCTATTAAGAAAGAACTGATGAAATTGTATACAAGTGCTGTTTTTATTCCAAATATATAATTATACACAGGTAAGGAAAGGAATGCTCCGGTGGTTCGGGCATGTGGAACGAATGTATGATGAAAGAATGATTAAACAGATATACAATGCAAAAGTGGATGGATGCAGAAGTCGCGGAAGGCCACGACACACCTTCCATGGTCAAATTGATCATGTACTAGCTGAAGGTGAGGTCAGGAGCCTTAAGAATAGACGAGCGTGCATGACTAGAACTATGAATGTCAAAGAAGCCAGTGAGGTGTGTAAGAATAAGCTTAAATGGCGCTCTGTTATTCGTGCCTACCCCGCAAGGGACCTGGCGTGAAGTTATGTATGTATGTATGTAATTATACACATTTGCTGACATGTAGAGCTATGCCGGAATTATCTTTATTACAGCTCTTCGGGCTGAATCGAGTTGTGTGATAACACGCTCTCATAGAATATCGCCGTGAAACGTTGAACCTTGAGTTAATCTTCATACATTGTTGCGAGTTCCTTTGGCGCATTGATCTCCTTTTCCCTATTCTATGCCTTATTCGATCCTAAACTCCGATATATTATGCCCGCAAATTGGTAATGCGCTGGAACCTTGTCAAATTAACATTCACGTGACGTCATCCGCAACTCGATATGTACGCGTACTCGCCGGCCAGTGATGCTAACAGTACTGAGTGAATCTGCTACGGTAACGTCACCAAAACGGCGGCCGGGCGCAATAGCAATTTGCGGGGATAATACCTCCCTATATCCGTGCAGAAACAGATAAAGAATACAATTTCCTGCAGCCGGGCGGCCTGTCGTACGAGGGTACAAAATAACACAAAGCCAGGTGGTAGTGTATTTGCCCGTCTGGGTGGCTACCACCTTTCGTCTGGAATATGATGCCATAATAACCTTGTATTATGTTAAGGAGTTAGTGGCCAGATTCCAGTCTTACCTTAGAGGGCGGCAGCACATTGCTTGCACCTTTGGTATTACAAATGTTCATAGGCGCCGATTCCTATCGCATGCTAACGTGTCAACTTCGCTCCTGGTTGCAAACGTATATAGTCGGTAACGTCTTTTTATTACGTGGACTGTCCGACTGTTTGCCATCTTTCCAAACAAAAAAATAATAATTAATAATTAGCAGAAAATTGAACAGGCTCTGGGTTCGATTCCTGGCATGGTAAATTTCGGAAAGGAAGTTCTGTTATTTCGTTTCATCTGGCTGTCTGGGGTCCGTCTCAGAATAGTCCGTTGTATATAACCCATAACACAAGCGTAACTTGCTTGCTCGGGAATATACAATGTGTGTGTTTGTCTGCCGATTTTGATTAAACTTGCTTACTTAATAATATGCAATACTTTTTAGGAAACCGTATATAAAACGCATTTACAACCGGGTTTTCTATATCTTACTGTACATTTATTTGCCTTACTAATGGTTAAACTTTGACCTCAATTAGATGTATTTAAATTTTCCACAAATGGTAAGGTAAAAGGAGGGATAGTGAAACACAGAAATGCGCCTCTAGTGACATCTAGTCACTAGTTAACCTTGTAAGATGCATTTTAGAATCATTTCCTTATGACTAAGGTTATGACTGCGTTATTAATATACCGGTATAATAGATTTTTTATTACTTGTTAAGACCTCTTTATATAATTGAAAAGCAAGATAAGACGAAGTCAAAACATAAGAATCACTGTTATATTTACCCCCACTACAATTTGTTTTACCCCAGATAAATGTTATGTAGACTATCCTTAAACTTTTTTTCTTAATTTTACAACAAAGAAAGCGAACTCGTCCCAAACTCAAAGCGCGCGGGTTCGTGTGCTAGCCGGAACGTATGCATCACTTAAGCAGTTTTCTGACTTAATTTGCATACTGGTATAATTACGACGTGCTAACAATGGTGAAGGAAAACATCCTGATGAAACCGGCACATCGAGATAACCGATGTGCCAAACCAGCCAAGCAGGCTTGGACAAGCGTGGCGGGTATACCGTCCGTTCCTATGGTGAGAGGCTCGAGTCCAGCAGTGAGTCGTTTATGGGTTATTATCACATTATCATTCTGAACAGTGAACATGAGTTCTGTTCGGTCCTTGCCTATAATAAGCGGGTAAAGCATCGCTCCGCTGATTTTGTTGACTACCCTCTTTCTGTGTGTGGCGACGGCACACGGCCACAGCAGGGTAGGGAGCAGCCATTTTGGACACTCACTGTCAACGTGTCGTGACATCGCGCCTTGTGCTCACCCATTTTACTAAACTTAATTAATTATTACTGGCCGTGCCAAAACTTTTAAGAACCTAATCTATGTATAGTTGTGCTATAAAGTGATATACAGTGCCGTGCTCTGTTCCCGAGTTCCCGAGTGCACCCTGAACCAAGCCAGGAGAGGGCTGATCTCAAGGTTGGTGGAGCTTCCACTTTTATAGTGCAAGGATTAGGTCATATCTCCACTATACAGTCCACAGAAATTGAACCACTATAACCTGTTGGTTAGAGTATCCCACAAGTTCTATACATATTAATTTCATTTTATTACTAACTTTTATTGCAAGGTTTCCGCACAGAACACGCAGAGAACAAAGAAAGTTTTTCTATCCATCCATCCCTTTATCCGAAATATCGGGATAGGTATATATATAAACTCTTTTTATTAATCATCACATAAGTACATCTATGTAAATTAACTACAATTAAAGATTAGAACAATGGGCGGCATTGTCGCTTATGAGCGATCTCTTGTAGACAACCCGGTTACGGATCAAATATAAGAAAAAATAATATATATGACGTTGGTGCGGATTTTATAAATTTAGGAATAATGCATTGCTATATACCTTAAATCAAGAATGATATATAAGGTCATTGCCTTAAATAAATAAAAAAATATTCTATTTATTTAAGTTGTCACGTCTCTGTTTGATTTGTCCCTAAACAAGCACCTTTGCGTGCTATTACGTGATGCGGAGTTTTAGACAAAAAAGTGACAGTGATGACAACTAAAGTTACAATAGTAATTCAAGACACTTTTAACTGGTTCTCAAAATCAACATCTCTCAACAAACCTAACCTGTTTTATATTCAAAGTGTAGTATCATTATTCAAAACACGCACGCTAAGTCAAGTGCAGTATTATGTGTTGTTCGGTCTAATTGTCATCTTGGCCTCTCTATTCATATGTAAAACCACAGCAAGTAGGTCGTGGTTAGTACATTTTGTTTGGATAGCGGTTCTTTTGGGTCTGGTTTTAGAATATTCTGTGGCAGAGGAGCTAGCTAGTGGAGAATTTGCTACTGATCTGTCAGAAGTGAAATTTTTCTTTTAGTATTTATTATTCAGCATTAGATTGTGTTCTTACAATTTTTTATTTATTTATTTGAAACTTTTACATTGATACACAGTATTTTTCTGTTTTGTTTCTAATATTGTTTTTTATATTGTATTGAATTGAAATTGTTCTCTAATAAAGATTCTTTGCCTGATAGTTGACGTCAGTTATTGCAGTTCCTTCTGGATTTTGCCTTATACTTTTATTTCTCCTTTCATTAAAAAAAACAACAAATACATAAAAGCTAAAGAGACTTTGTTTATGTATGTGCTTCTTCTTTGTTGGCTGCTATAAAATTGAACTGGTATATCGGTAACGAAGACAAGAAAGTGCCAACTGTAAAATGGGGTAGGTATGTTTCACGGGATAAGGGTTCAAACGATAGAACATCGATTGACTGAATTATCATAAACTTTATCATATACCTATACATATATCTGTTTACGATAATGTGATTGAACATAGCATATATGTTATCCTGATAAATGAGACTGTATCCGAAAGTTATAGATCAGAAACTTAATGTGTTGCTAGCATTAGATATGTCAATCTAATTGAATCAATTTGGTTGAACGGCTTAGAAAAGGACAACGACCAACCCAAAATGAAAGATAGAAGCGAACCGTCTAATATCAGCTAATGTGCTAAGTGATGCCGCATCGAAAGCTTTAGTAATTGAATAAAAAAATATATGACGATGAGAAAAACTTCTAGATGCAATTTAAAACTGTATGCATATGCAGTTTTAGAAGCCAATAATACATTACCTACTTTTCCGAACTCGCTTAGAAATGATTGTCTTTAAATAAATATAAAATGCTCGTCATATATAACGATGACATAAATTTTGATTATTTCATATATACGTATATATGATATTGGTATTCCGTATTCTATAATATAATGTGCCTGGTTTTATGTATGTATTAAATTTTAAAATTAGTGTATTTATATTTAAATTGTACAGTTCTATTTTTTTCTCCTACATCTACATCGCCAGATTAGTAAAGAATTTTTTTGAGCTTATTTGGCAGGTAGAGCTCGTTTTTACATTTTAAAAAAAATGTAAATTACAATGGATGTATCTATGTATGTTAGTTCGGGTGGGATCTTATTAAATTTGACCAACTCCCCGGTTTCCGATTGAGCTGAAATTTTTCACGCGTATGTATATCGCATGACAATGCAATAATATGGTACCATGGAGCTGATCTGATGATGGAGTCGGAAGGTAGCCATAGAAACTCCTTTACTAAACAATATAGACCCGCCGTGCTTGGGCTCGTTTTAATTGTCTTTGCTAGCACTCTGCTGCTAAATGATATTCAGGATCTCAAAAGCTTGTATTCAAAAACCTTTTAAAAAAACAAGTTATTAGTGATACGGCCACTTGTTGTTTTGCCAAGAAGTATTGCAATTTTGCATGTTGTTTTTGTTATTGTTTATTTTGGTGAGCGATAAAGTGTTATCTAATGGTTCAATGTTGTCTCAATAATAGATGATTAAGTCCCAATATTAGACGAGCAATTTAAAAAAGTCAATACCTTTTAGAAAGGAAGTCAAATGCAAGTAAAAGCAACCGATGCATTGTAAACACGGTATACTTTTTAAAATCGGTATCCAAACGGTTCCGGGTTAATTTTAACTAGTTCAGATTATTGAACCGAAACTGTCTTGAATAGTGGACTGTGGGCGGTCATTTCCTAGCTTTCTATGGTAAGTTATTGCCTCAGGAGATGGTTCTAAATTCCTAGGTATTGTTCGAAATCAGACTTTAGCCGACGGTTTTCTAATTTATTGTTGGCAGTTATTCAAGCTCTAAAAGTGTATTGTTTGTAAGAAAATTTTAACCAGTATCATTAGTAGTATTAGCTTTATTGTTGTGTCCTAGATTTTGTTAGTGTTTAGACTTGAGCAATGCTTTGTGATGACTAAGTTTTGTTAGATGTTCTATTTCACCAACGCTATTCTGCGCTGGCGTAGAAAGTTAATAAAATTTAATGCATGGAAGAATATTATTCTATAATCCGCTACTCTTCCGGTCTTTGAAGTCGTGTATAATAATAATTCTTTATTTATTCTTTAAATACATTGTGAAACATAAAATACTAACACTATGGACTAAGAGACTGGTGTTTGAATTATAGGTTAAAATGGGCCAGTTGTACAGGTCATCAGGAGCTATCCCGTGGTCTAGATATTTGTGTAGATAATAAATATGAATATGGTAAGAAATAAATATGAAGAAAGGACGCAGCAAAGTAGAAAATACACATGAAATCATGCGTTTAGGTAGAGATTTACGTTGGTAGACTAGTATAATTAACATAATTTTCTACATATTCTATTATAAAATTTAAAGTAACCTATATAATATGTATGAATAATTCGTTTTTTGGATTGCACTTGTATTCGAAATACAGTTTAATTCTTCATAAGCTTTATTTCCAATCTTTTTTGATCATCTAGTTTAATACTACTATCACCTACCCTAAATACTGTCACCTTGAACTGCTTCGTCTCAATTATTCATTGCTACTTTTGTCGTAATAATAAATGAAAACAAATTCCTAGTTTTACCTTTTTCGAGTTATATTTTACCCCTAGTATCTCTTGAATCAAGCGAAACATGACTAAAAACGTCTGTTTTATATACATGTTTTTATTATTATTTTGGGGTAGATTTGTCAAAAAAAAGGATTCTCTCTGTCTGCCACATACGAGTAGTAAAAGATTGCATTGTATTTTTACCATTTTTTCATTAAATACATTCATTAGCTATAAGGCTTATCATTCCACTGGTAATCTCCGCAACAATGTCGTTTAACTAACTAGAATATCATCTTGACTCTTTTCCTACTTATACTACTAGTTCAACTGGAATGTCTTGAAATATCTGCTATTCAGTACATTATATTAGATGAAAACTAGATTTAAGATGTGAATGAAAACTCTCAGGATGTGTTATTCAATTACTCTCAGGATGTGCAATTCAATTAAATTGTAACATTAAAAACTTGATGGTGTCGTGTGATTTCCTCTTTGATACATCAATACTAAAGTACGATTATTTAAAACGACATCTTGCATAACATTGCCTTTAAATAAAATTAGTTAATCATATTAAACTGCCTAAATACATTTTGCACAAAACGTATTGACAGTTCTTTAAACATATATAGCGGCAAATTTTGTGTTGTGCGAGACGCTAATTGTATTTAAGGGTTTTAAATAAGTTTTGTGTTTCTTAAATAAATTTAGGCAACCTCATGCAAGCGTACCTTAAAACAAGCTTTACATTGAAAAGCAGGATTTTATAGTTATATAAATTATTCTTGAATGTCAAATATAATATTAGTGTAAATTAATTGTTGGACATGTTATATTAAATATTAATGCATTCACTAAGATCTCAATAAAAGTAATAATCAAGATTTAATTTCACTTTATGACAATGAACAATTCTTCTCTTTTATTGCAAACCCAGTATAGCCCGTTATAACTAGGGTTTCCAGATAAAAAATTAAAATCTAAAGAAAATCCGTAATTTTGTCTAAAACATAGCTATGTATGTCTTTATACTCATATATATTAAATGACGCTCGTTTGGATGGTGCATGTGGTAAGTGAATTTTAATAGATTTTTCGACTCGACTTGGCTGGTGGTGTCGGCACTTTCGAAACGGTATACCGTGGTAACTATTCGTTTATACTGGGTTAACATATATTATATTCACCCCCGTTATTTACACTGTTTGCATATTAATTAGTGACAATAAAATTCGAGTAAAAAGAAAAAAGAACGATTGCTTAAAGTTTGATTTGATTTTATATCAGGATTGTAAGCACAGTTGAAATTCTCTCTTCACTTTGAATAGGTAAAGTCGTATATTATTGAAAATATGGCCATTTGGCATTCTTAGCACAACAAATAATCTGGTTCGCATTTAGCTGGAAGTGTTTAGACATTCAGTCTAGGCATATTTCACCACAATAAATTCATTCATCAGTAAAATCAAGCATCTAATAAAGTCATGTTTGATTTTTGTCAGAACTATAGTCATCTGGACTATAATTACCCTTTCACGTTTTACAATTTTTTATATACATCTTTCGATCCCTCCTATCTATCCCCTCTGGCAACGCATTGACAGCACCCCTGGTGTTTCTTTTATAGGTAACGGTAACCACTTTCCAAAAGGTGGGCCGACTTCTGTTTGCCAGCTTCGCAATAAAAAAATCCCGAAAAGGTCCGGAAAAGTCTAGAGTTCTGGCAACCCTAGCATAGTATACAATCTAGATCGTTTTTACCCACAAGCTTTTAGAAACTCGGTCGAGACATATTGTTACCTCATAGTCAATTCATTTATAAAGGCCTTTAAAAAAGGAAATTCAATCATCTAATAAACAAAGTCTTATTTGATTTTTTATTAGGACCGTTCTAACTCCTTTTCTATATTATGGATAGCTATAGTTTTCCTTTGATCTTGGATAAAGTTGATATTGCCGAACACGTCCTGGAAAAGCTGGCCGCCTGGCAATCCTAGCACAATACATAATCAAGATCGCATTTAGCTGGAAGCGTTTAGAAACTCGGTCTAGATTGAATTTCTAGAGGGCGTCATGGCAAGTAACTGCAATGGGCAACCATTCACCGGTGCCAGATGGGCAATGTTGATAGCGATCGGAATCGTTATTAAAATTAATAGAATTGCTTGATGATTAAATAGCGATTGGTTTTAGGATAGCGATGTGTGCAGTTATTCTAGCGATAAATTAATGTTAGTCCACGTACAAAATAGGTATTGTGCTACGATTTGAATAACTTATATCTATTATAATAATATTTAATTGTTAACAGTATTTTACCTGTAGTTTTTTTAGTTGGTTTTTTACATTTAGTCTAACACGTAATTTTTTTTAGTTTACTTTTCTAAGTCAGGATTTAGTTACTATTTTTAGGAATATAAAAAGTTGTCAATTTATCCATAATACTAAAAAGGTGATAATATTAAACATCCTTATGCGTTTTCAGGATCTCACTGGCGATACGCTCACACGACTATATATATATATATATATATATATATATATATATATATATATATATATATATATATATATATATATATGTATTAAAATTTGCCGAGAGAGCGTATTCTTCCCGAGTTGTATTTGGAGCGAGGCTGACCCCAAACTCCCCGGTATGAAATGCCGTTACAATATGATAAATAATATACATAATAAGAGATATTCTTATTAATGGAATTATTATTGTATTAATGGCTTTATGATATAAGAGATCTAATGCCTACTTTAGATAAGGGATCAGTATGGCAATCCAGCGGAGCAATGTTGCCCACCTTCTACGGACCTTACTTACCTATAGAAGACGGCAATTAAAACTCAGTATTCTACATATACTCTTAAGGGATTAAAGGTAGAAAACAATATATCTACTATGAATAAAGTTTAGTTCTCTTGTCTGTATTTATAATTATCAATAATAATATCAAAGTGGTTGATGTGTGATAATTAAATGGATACAAAGGTTACAATACAAGGTATATTGAAGAGTGTTCGAAGTGGAGAAGAAAAAGTAAACCGGACCCTAGGTTCGAAGCAAATGCTCAGAATTGTGGAGAACACCCGGATCCTGATGATCATATCAAAGTAGTTGATGCGATACGATGAGATCTATTAAGGAACACTATTACTCTATAATTTACCCTTATTGAAGGAAGTGCGAACCTCAGTACTTTATAAATGAGAAATCATTAAATATATCCCCCTTAAGTTGTCGTTTGTATTAACCAATCATTTTCTTTGATGGCTTTTCACGAGTTGGCATTATAAACCGTTAGTTTGCTGATGACTTTATTAAAACTAATTATATTCATATCTTGGATGTAACAGATAAAATTGTCTATAAAGGATATTTTGTCTGGCATTACCTTCAGTTTGTCGTAAGATCTTTTATTGGCATTATTAAAAATGTGGCCAATTCTTAATAATATCAATAAATAAAATTCTATGTCAGTTAATTTATACTAAATGATCATTTTTTGAATATTCGTCTGTCCATTTCTCTGATAGTTTATTTCAAATAGGCTCGCAAACGGCTCACTAGACTACAATGGTAATGTTAGAGTACACATCACAGATTAAATTTTTACTTTTTATTGGGGAACTGGACAATAATCACACGGCCCACTTAACGTGGAAGGTGATTGTGGTCGCAAATAAACAATTGCAACACCTGAGGCGGAACCAAAGTATTTCCAGCTTTTAGGATGGAATTGAGGGTATGAAATGCGATTAAGGAAATGGGTTACAGGGATTAGACAAAAGCAATGTGACATGATAAGGGAAGCATGCATTTGGGTCATAAGAACTTTCCTTCATTGTACCAAACACTATTAGCTCAAGACTAACACCGTTTCGCGGTGATATCCTTTCTTTCATCTTCGACCAATTACTTAGAATGCGCACAATATCTCATTTCTTTTCGTCTCCGCTATTGTGACATACATCCTCTGTTGCGCCAGATAGACACCTTCGCTGTCCTTCACACAATTCATTCATCTTCTTTTTGGTCTACCTTTACATTTGTATCCATAAATCTTGCAGTTTAAAATTCTTTTGGTCACCTGACTTTCATCCCTCGTCATTACATGCCCATACCACCTTAGTCTTCTTGTCCTCAATTTTCCCTTTTGATTATTAGATTATTATCATTTCTCACCTTATCCATTCTTGTAACAATACAAATCCACTAGCAAATATTACGGCGATATTCTGTGAGAGTGGTATCACCGATTGAGCTGGCCTTAAGTTAAAACACACTTCCAATAAATTGCTTACTTTTGTTATTTAATTGCAAGCAACCATTCTTAAAACAAACGGATTCAATTACTCGTGAAATGCAACATCCTTAACCGACATTCATTCATAAACGTCTCGCCTACGCTCCAATAATTCGCGTCAACAAAAAACACAAACCGGAACCCCAGACCGCGTACATACGAGTATCACAAAAACAATAGGACGTTACTTTCATAGTTTAGCAAGTTGTCATTATCTCAACGAGCCGTCCGCTGCGTTCATGGGTCAACAACCTAATTTTAATACGTCATACTTATGTTTTTGCGCTCCCTACATTTATGAATCATTGGCTTCTGTACCAATACGATGATAAAGTAATTTTTTAGTATATTCATATTACATTAGTCTTTTAAGTATCACGCCAAGAGGAAGGTTTGAACTGAAAATCAGTGTTGTGTCGGAATTTATGCTGACACAGCAATACACTGAGTGCACACCTTGTTTGCTGAAAATTCTAATTATATCTCTAAGAATAAAAGCATATTTTGCAGCAATGTAAGTACGTCGCCATTTCTTAAAATTGTTTTTTCTTTTTAAAATCTTTGCTCGCTCAGACTTTAATTCTGGTTCACTTAAGATGTCTTGTTTGTAGCGGGATCGTGTGTCGTTGTGGCTATATCCGTTTATCCCTGGGGTACAGTAGTTTGTTTCTTTGTATACCCCTGACAGAGGATGTGCAAAATTTATCGACGATCTGTTCCGTAGGTACTTAAAGCATCAGAACGTTTTAAACAAATAAACTTTTATTCACATGTATAATATTAGTTGGGCCATAATATAAACAACTAGGTATAAACAACATATTATTATTAAGATACCTCAAGAAAGGATGGGGAGTCAAGCAGTACCAGGTTGAGGGTCTCATTGAAATTTAAAACTAATAAAATAACAGTTTTGTGATAAACGTGTATCATCTGTGTAAAAAGTTGAGATAATCTGAATTTTAAGAATATTTTGGATAACAATTTATGATAAAAAAAAGCTTGGATCTTTTACCATATATAAAACACGCGAGGTTATATTATGCACATTTTTCCGTGTACTTATCTTAATTTTGCTACAATTCTGGATTGATTCCCGTTTAGATAACTACGTCCATTTTGTAAGCTATGTTGTTTATTTATTATTAGATATTGTTTTTAATTGTCAATGACGTTACATATTGCCAGATAGCGTTCGCAAATACATCAACATGGCTATTCATTAAAGGAGTAATTTCTGTCATCCGTGGAGGCTTATTAGCTTATCTTGACCTAGTATGTTTTATATTTATTATAATGCATGTCTTTGACGACCACGGGTCATGAAAATGGCCCGAACTTTTGGAGGGCTTGCGCGGGGCCATGGAAAGGCCAACACATAGAGGCCCTTTGACAAATTTAATGTAAATGTGGCGTGACACTGACCGGCGATTATCCCTGTCTACACCATATAATAATGCACCCAAGGACAAGCCCCGGCCAGTGTAGGACTATTGGGGAAATGAGGACAAAAAGTACCGGGCTATTGGGGTGAACTGCTAGTGGTACTGGGGTTCTGGGAATATGGGGACTATGGCGTCTGCCCGACGCAATGTTCGGGGAACATGGAAAAACGGGCAGACGGTGACTCGCCACTCCCTGCATGGGCGCCAAAAAATGCGATAAAAGGCAGGGGCAACATGGGTATGAGTGGCTAAGGTGTGTAGAGAGGTGGACTGCAGGTTCACCGAAGCTATTTCTGACGTTAGGCCATTTACCACTTCCACCCCAAGAGCTTGAGTCTTAGCTCTAGCGATCTCTACTCCGTGCCGGCTGATTAAGGCAAGCACGGAGGCGGGTACGAGGTGTCGCTACTCACCTAAGGCTTGCCACAAAGCCCCCCAGCGGGATTATTTTTTATTATTATTATAGTTAATACTTGGAGTAAAATAAAATAGCTGTAAAAATAAGACCCACTTGCATCAGTCATTAACTTTAACATTCATCTTGACATCTGAGATTCATCTAACTAGGTGGCTTGAGGCTTAGCCAACTAAACCCCAAAAGCAGAATATTGGGAGAATAATATTGACGACATACACCTTTAAGTCGACTACCGTGCCCTTCATCTATTTTATAACACCATTGAATGTTACTGTGTTATTCCATTTATTCACACGCCATGGAACAATGGCGTAGGTGCAAATAGCATGCAAACGGATAGTGTAAATTTAATGGTGAAAGCATGCTATTGTAGAAAACGTTTTCCGATAACTGACTTTGTTAGTACCGTTTTGTATAAATGTCTTGAAAATATTGAGTTTTTACCGCTGATTTATCATAAACGAAATTTGTATCAATTTTTTTGTTGCAAGTTATATTTTAAGTTATATTTCACAGTAAAGTTTTGCTTTGAGACTCGATTTAAAAAAAATCAATCTTATAACAGGTTAGTACACGCAACACAACTTATACACTATCTTGAAAGTTTCAAATAATAACTTGTGTAAGTTAATAGAAGACTCGTTAACCCCATAGTCAGTTTTAGTTTATGTCAACCCCTGGGAAATCGATTGCCGCCAGGGGGGTCGATATCGACCACTTTGGGAATCCCTGTTCTATATGCTATTTAATAATGAAGTCATATTAGGAAAAATAAATAAATTAGTGCTCACGGGACTGGCAGGCTATAGATGGTTGCTTTTTTTTCATTATACTTAGTAGTATGGGGGGTATTGTTAGTTAATTTTGGAATAAAATATATCGATATTTTTACTAATTGTTTTATTATAGTCAAGTGAGATATATGAAATATACTTGAAAGATAGAAGAGAAGTATTTGATCTTAATCGCGAAGCTTGTATCCACCCTTTTAAGTATGAATTGGAAATTATTAAAAAAACATTGCAGTTGTAGAGATCCAAAAATATTCTTCAACAAAATCATCTTGAACGATGTCTGTCGAGTCGTTTTTGCGATATGGAGTGTTTACCATTAAACGGTTTTTGTGGTTCCGTAACTAAAGTATGAAAACAGTGCGCCAGATTTATATTATTTATATTGATGAAACGAGGGTGGACAAGGGATACTTTTCATTACGGATAACGGGATATATTTTGGGATAGGTTAGATGACTAGATGTAAAGGCTATACCAGAAAGAAGGATTTTTATGATTTGCCATTATCGTCATTTTAGTTATTTGGGTCATTTTGGCGATTTTGGTGATTTTGGCGATTTTAATTATTTCGGAAATTTTGACCATCTTGGCCATTGTTGGTGGTGGTGGTTATTTTGGTCATAGGTATCGGTTTTGTTATGACTTATGTAGTTTTAATATAGAAAATTGGCATAGATATTTCTCATCCTGGGACATCGGATAGATTGCGATATAAAATGAAGTGAATCTTCCAGGAGCAAATAGCACTAATATAAAATTTTATACAATATAACCTGCATTAATGCATTATACTCTTTAAACAATAGGCTGGGACTAGGGTTTGACCCGCTGAGTAGCCACGGGAAAACTAGTAAATTAATAAAATTAAAATATATTTAATCTTGGTTCAAATATAGCTTACTGTTGGTGAACAAATAAATAATTGCCATATTTAATCCCAGTACTTCAACTTTCACTGGACATGCGTTTGTAATACCTAAGGACTGAGTTTATTCTATAAATAGAAATAGAAAGACTGTAACATGAATATTAATCGATCCTATTTACATTTAAGTGGGTTATTGAGTAATATTTTAATTGACTTTATTAATCTGCAAACAGATAAGTTTTGCGTGGGGGTGAAGAAACGGCCTTTCTTTTCATTTTAAATTGCCAAAGGTTTTTTTAATTAAATGCTGAATTTGTTTTCTTAAATTACCCTTTTAAGGCATCGTCTAAGGCACTTATTTCTCGTTACAATGATAAGTTTAAAACCTAGCTGATGCATGCATCAATTAGGCAGATTTTTTTAAAACCCCTGGAATGACGGACTTTTTTTCGTAAAATGAGGTGAACAATCAAAAATAATATTAATAAAAAAACAACTTTTCAGTTGAATTCTTCAATATATTTCACTGAAACGTAAGCAGTGGCAAAATGTGTATGTCGCGGACATTCCAAGTTTTAATATTGTTACAAAGTCTTATAATATAGAAAGAAAATGGTACAAAAAAATAGTTGACGGATTTTATTCAATAGAAAGATAATAATGATACAATATCTACATATTGTACTAAAAGCTAAAAATAATTAGGTAGATCGTAGGTAGCAGTCGAAGTACTATCCTCTCCAATCTAAGGCATTGATTAGACTGAAAAATAAAATCGTGTCCCGGCATTCGTAGCCAGGTTTGAGTCCTACCCTTTAAGGGCGGTAGCACATTGGTTTTGAAAATATCCATAGGCGGCGGTTATCACTTTTCATCAGGGGCAATTAGCCTATTTGCTGTAATCCAACAGTAAAATAATCTTGTCTTTGTCAACTGCCCAATTCATAACTGAGTCGATCTGATTAGGAGGAAGGAATTAAATTATGTATACTGCGACGTATTATCAGATAATATTGGTGTATGCTCCTAACCTTGACTTATTGATTTGACTCCATGTGGCTTTGATAGATTGTTTCTTTGACATTTGCCGTATTTTAGTTATTATGCGACCAAGTTACGTGCACGGCAGTGGAGAAAAATTGCTGACAGAAAAATTATGCTAGAAATAGACTGCGTGATTCTGAAATTACGATGCCTGTTGTATTTCGACATAAGTTATTAAAGAATCATAAAGATGATTAATATACTAGACGGCTTTATTGGGATATTTAGTTTTGTCTATGTTTTTTACTTATGAGCGAATTATGTGGATTCTATCTAAATAGAATTTGAGAACTTACCTAAGTAAGATAGGTAAGTCCTCTATAGTACATAGGAGGCAAACAAATAATGCAACGTGGTCACTATTTGCGTGTTCATGTTTGTCTAAAAACGGTTATTTATGATTAAGCGTCGTGTAATTAACTGTTTACACTAGAATTTTGGCTTTTATTTGAAAACTGCATATAGGTACTTACATTGTATTTATCGATAAATAAATGTCTCGACGTGATAACGTGATCACGTTATTGCTGTTAACAACGAGATTGATCTTTTGATCATGAATACTGAGACAGTTTTCGCGAGGTTATGAATACGTAGACAACACGAGAGAAACTATTTTTAAATGCCTACTTACCCATAAGTGTATTTCATCTAATTTTTTCATTTTGACAGCAAACAATCATGGTTCAATGACTATACAAAGTCATAGAACACTTTATAACGTTGTAAATTTGTCTAAATATGCTTGGTTCCGTAACATAAACGTTTCCGAAACAAATAAAAATACAGTTATTTCAAGTATGTTTACCGCCGTTTTACTACGATCAAGATAAAGGTGCTTCGGGCTGCGCTCGCGCAGAAATGTAACCTACTTTTGTGCAGCTTGCATAACGCAGCTGGCGCGAGGTTTAGCACGCCCCAAAATTTTAAATTGGAACGACCGATGTTTTACCTTACTGCCTTCATGCTTGTTACTTTATGAAAATGGAAATAAATTTGCGTGTTCATAAGTGATCGCAGTGATTGGGAAATTTTGTTCAGCCTCATTTGGGTGTTGAAAATAATATTAAGATGGCTGCTGGTGTGAGACATGACTTATGTCGAAATTATAGTGCTCATTTCTTTTGAATAGTATGAGGTTGCCGGACGTCTTTAATGGGTGAGGATGTTACATCAACTTAAAGGTAGGCAGGCATTTTGCTTGCGACTCTCAAACAACGTTTTGGAAAATAATGACATTATTTTTAATTGAAATTTTGATGACTTCATAATTAACTATTTAATTTGTTTTTACCATCTTTTAAAGATAATACTATACGTCTGATGATTACTAATTCTATTTTCCATAGTTAACAAAAGAGTAATGATTAATAAGTTTTAGTGTAGTGCAATTATAATAAAAACGTTGCAGACTGCAACTGCTGTAATTCCATTTATGAATGGAAGACTGATGTACTTCTGTTCTTAAAGTCGATATTCTTATGATGAGAAAACTACATCTGCAGTGAAAATGTGTCCTTGACTAAGTTATTTAGAACAATTGATGAAAATAATTGTATATAGAAAGTGGGCAATATATTGCCCTTTGGGCGTGGATTGAATTTAAAGAATGGAGGCCAATCGGAAATACTCTTTTGAGTGTTTATATAATTCAGTCACGACTTTGTACTTTTGTTACGATAGATATTACTGCCTTAGGAGTATATAAGGTCTCTTTTAAATTTATAGTATTTTTAAAATAGTTTTCAATTTCAAAGAGTAGAAAGAGAATTTTATTTATTATTCGAACGTGTTCAAAACTCCATGACTAGCTGAGATATTTTAATATATTAAATTAATTTGTGATTGGGTATATATTATTCAAAACATATAGGCGTATACGCAAAAATGCCATTTTTCTTTTGTTTACTAAAAACTGTGCATGTTACAATTTAGAGAGTCTTACCAGTATGCAAGTGTACCAAAAAAGAAGGGTATTCAGCCTTATACAATCAATTAGTTTTGTCTTATACACAATTTTGCACTTGTGTAAAACTGCCTTTTTGTCTGTACGCCCATTTATTATGAATTCCTAGATATGATACTAGCTGCTCCCCGCGGTCTCACCCGCATGGTGATGGAAAATCTTTATATTTTGGATAATTCACACTATATCGTTATAAATTATAGGCTATGTGTTATTCTGATGAAGCTATATTATTGTAAAGTTTTATCAAAATCCATTCAGTAGTTTTTGCGTGAAAGAGTAACAAACATACATACATTGTGAGAAACTTTCGTGTTTATAATATCAGTAAGATAATTCGAGAAGAATTCTAAAATAATTCTCGTATAAAAGACTCAATGGCAAAATGACTTGATATCATCTAACTTTTAAATATCACGACAAAAGTAAAAATGACTTATTAAACAATTTTATTATGAATACAGAGCATTAATAATAACTGATACAATATATTACTAATAATTGATATGGAGTATTAATAATATTCGATATAGAGTATATAATGATAGTTATTAAAAATTTAAAGTTTTTAAGGAAAGCCAGAACAAACTGCCTTTTCGTATAGCCGTAAAAATATGTCGATAAACAATAAAATACCTTATGTATTTTTATGCGTCATTCATTGTTGCGTGGTCTCTCTCAGTTATTGGAACCTATATTTTTGGTATCGCGTGTCGGATCGGTTACCGTTACTATATTAATATAATACTTTTTTATATCGATAAAATTGTTAGGCAGCATTATTCTTCTATGTAGATATTCGATAAGGTTCGTGAAATAAATTACATTACTTATTACAAATTAATGTTATTGAACCATCCTGTAATCCATTAATTCACCCAGATTATTAGGAACGACAAAACCCCAATAAAAATTCAAAAAAGGGCCCTACATTTTACAATTCAATACAGATATTTGCTGTTTTACTGTATATTATATTATATTCTGTCCTTGGTCTGCGATGGCTTTATGTGCGCGTTGGTTTTGCCAATGTCAGAGTAAAAATGACAGGTGTAGGTATTTTAATTTCATTACATTTTCGGTTTTTGATATAAAAAAACGTCAACAGAAATTGTTTGACATCCGTCCATCGCTATATTCTGTTACGTATTTAATATGGTATTTGTTCTCTATATACATACGACTAAGTTATTTTAATGTATTTCGATCTTATTCATATTGACTTAGAGTAAGTTTATAGGGTTCTTTAAGAATTTCATAAAGCCTATAAACTTACTCTGACTCAATATTAATAAAACCGTTAATATTTTAAAACGATATCAGTAAAAGATTTCTGATTTCTTTAAAATATCATATTTCTATATATTGTCCGAACTTACTCAATAAGTTTAACAGGTATTTTACTATCCGTGCAGAAAGAGTAAGAGGTGAAAAAATTACCTACAGCCAGGTGGTAGGGTAATTACCCATCTGAATGGCTACCAACTCTGGTCTAGAGTATGCCGCCATGACAACCTTGAGTTGTGTTCCGGCGGTAGTTGTATCTGCTTTGGTGTTGCAAATGTCCATAAGCGATGGTAACCGCTTTCAATCAGATGGGCCGTCTGCCTGAGTGCCGAACCGACGTAAATTACATTACATGAAATTATGATAGCAGTTCCGTGCAGGGAACATAATGGAACTAGCCGTCAAGGCAACACATTAATATACCTATAGATATTACGATTCCTAGAGTTTATTGGCCTGTACGCAAATTAGCAGATGGTCCACTTGATAGTAAGCACTTACCATCACCTATGAGCATCTGCACAAAGAAAGTACATACATTGCCGATTTCGTGAAGACTTAAGGTATATGTTTACTTCGTCTTTGAAGAGTACTATGTTGTAGCGCTCTAGGGAACCGCGGATGGGAGTTCATTTTATAGCTTGCACGTATGCCGCGAAGAAGCTAGCGCCACGTATGAACAATGATAATATTTTGACATTATTTTAGTAATAGGTTTAAAAAATATTTTTTTTGTTCCAGGTAATAGAGATAAAAATTAGTTTTCTAATTTTGCTACTTCAGTTACATATACGGATAGGTGAGTAAAATACAGGAATATTATCATTTTTGGCAACAATAGTTGCGTTGTGTTTAAAATCTTAAACTCATTACAGATGTGTTTTATAGTTGCCATAAGAACATCATTAAGCGTTAATGGGAAGGACTACAATATATATAACTCAAATTGATATTTAAATAAAATATTACGATGTATGAATTTATCTAAAACGGATGATGTATTACTTGATAATGTATAATAAAATTAAATGACAATAAATGTTTTATGATAATAAATGTTCTTTTCCAAGATAATATATTGCCATACATAGATACATAACTTCACGCCAGGTCCCTTGCGGGGTAGGCATGGACAACAGAGCGCCACACAGGCCCATTCTTACACACCTCACTTGCTTCTTTCACATTCATAGCTCTTGTCATGCACGCTCGTCTGTTCTTAAGGCTTCTAACATCACCTTCTGCTAATACATGACAATATATTGACATAACAGAAAATAAAAAATATTAATTAAAATTACTTAGCTTGCTATTGTGACGAAATTGAAATCATCATATTCGTCAATATTGAATTAGTAATCGTTTATTACTTTGATTTATTTATTCATGTTGTCACGCCGGTTCACTATAAAGGGAGGCAGACATAATGGACCTCCATCTAACACCGTTCGTCTACTCTCATGAACCTCTTCACACTCGTTTATTTAAAATACACTTTTACACAAATAAATGAATCAACGAATTACCTACATTTTGACCATTTCTACAATGCCAATGTCTAACACATATTATAATAAATTATATAACCGCTTTTTGAGTGCATACCAGTGCAACGTAATAAATAATCATACTAATATTCACGCCTGACGCTGTCTACGCTCCAGTTAATATCTGGGATGAGCAGAGAAACAATAGTGAATTGTTTGTGCAGTACTATATTATTCTACTATGACATTTATTAGACTTACAACAACATTTAATTATTTAGTAATGACCGTTTCCAGAAAGATTACAGGTCCCACATGGACTTATGCATATTTTGAAAGTTGAAGCCATGACTCATAACTTTCATATGCTATTTTTATATTAATATAGGATATGAGAATATAATCTAGTTATCATCAGATACTTTTAACATTTTTGTCTACGTTTGCTTAGAATATTTGCACGTTTAACGAAACTGCACGTGATTAAACCTGATATAGGAATCTATATTAGCGCATGTGTTCTGAGGTTTTATTGTAAATAAATAAAATCGGAAACTTTTATTTTATTTTAAGTTTATTAATCATGTGACCAATGAAATACAATTTCATTTATGTTTATAATCGTTATAACCTAAAATAGTGTGAACTTTAGATTTAACTATTTTATTTTATGTTTATATGTTATCATTTAATTTATTTATAATTTTAGATTTATCTAAAAAATAAGATTTAATAATCGTTAATACTAACACAAAGAGAAATCTTATAAAGAGTCGTTATAAATGAAAATTAAATATTTGGCATTCTTAAAAAATATGTTACTAATACAATAATTGGGACGTTCTTGCTTTTATATTGTGCAAAACAGATAATGAAAAAAATAAATATGCAAATAAATGTAATGGCGTCTCCTCTTCGAATTTCGACCTTCGTATAATACTCGATGTAATAATGAAACCGAATGACATTTGTCTCTGTTTATGACCACCTTATTTTTATAATTGAAATTTGATATTGTCAGTTTTGGTGGGTGCTGCATTATTTGTATATATGTGTGTAACTACTTATGTCGGTCAAGGTTATTAATAGATCATTTTTTTAACATAATGTTATAGGTCTACGTTTTAATGTCGAAGTAAGGTGTTGGATAACTTACGTACGTGTGTTTGTTATATAACAAAAACTACTTGATCATAGGAATGAATTATGGAATCTTTCTATTATCAAAGCTTAGTATCTCAGCTACCTGCATTTAATGCCAAATATATAGGTGCGAATACAAGCTATGTGACACATATCGCTTAGGCACTTTTCTGACGTACTTTGTATATTGCTGCAATTTTAACGTGCTGACAGTGAAGAAAAATACCGAAATGATCGATGTGGGGAACCCGTCAATCCACCTTAAATAGCGAGGCTGATCTATCAAGATCTCTCTTAAAACAGGATCACCAGCACTGAGACGTTTATTTATTGATATAATTCGTATTTGTTGTGTGTATTTTTGAACTTTGATATAAGTTATATTACAGGCACAATGATTGTCAACCTGTTTATTTCTTCAATACATTAAGAAATCTGTATTTTTTTCTATACAATGATTTTGTTGTATAGCTGCAAAAAAAAAGATTTTTAATATCTTGACTAAATTGCGGGTTGGCAATCATTGCACATAATGTTATAATTTGAACATTGAGTGGGTACTTATTTCGCGAATAATGCATTAATTGACGTAAGTTCAAAACAAAATGCAGTAGGTAATGTGAAATAAAACTTTCATTCTAATATAAGGAGATAAACAGAACCATAACTTTTCAACCTACCAAAGTAGCTACCTATATATGCAAAAACCGCATTTCACCTGGCCGTCATCAGTAACTGCCATATATACTAATCAGCTGTTCGTTTCCCCGAAGCGTTATTAGGTCAGACACAAGTCATAGTCGTGAAGCGGACCTATTAGCGACGGGTAACTGTTAAACGCGGCCGGTAGTCGTATTTACGTAAAAAAATGGTGTCTGGCCTAAGCCATGTGAGGAACAGCTTATTCTGATCAACAATTGTTAATTTATTGTACTTAGTTGACATGATGATTAGATGATATTTACGGGTAGGCGTGATTACTACTTGGCTTGTTTGAATATAAAAGCGAGCGGGCGGGACGACCAATGTCATTTTCTATTTAGCTTTGGTCTGATGCAGGTATTGTAGTAGCGCTCTAGGCTGGCAATTTATTGTGGGAGAATCATAACTAATAATAATTAACAGTACTTAATTATGTCGATGTTCTAGTAAAAAACACTTATGCAAGAGTTTTTTTTTTAATTTTACGCTATTATTTGATTTGCAGACCTGTTTGGCTATTGCAATATTATTGTGTTTATTTTGCATGTATCATGCACAGCGTGTTAATGCTTGACAGGCAAATTAACAAATTAATCTGTCATTTTAGCACCGGTACACTGAATCCATTCTAAAATTTTAATTAATGCCCAAAACCATCGATTAATTGTGAAATTACTTTCACAGGTTTCTCTTTTGCTAGCATTAGTTTTATGGTTAAAAATAATAAAATCGTATTAAGTACGTCTTAAGCAAGTGAGGTGTGTAAGAATAAGCCTGAATGGCGCTCTGTTGTTCGTGCCTACATCGCAAGGGACTTAGCGTGAAGTTATGTATGTATGTAAGTACGTCCTACTACACACATTATGCTGGAAATTACTCGTCAACTTTTTATGACTTAAGCTCTTTCGAAAAGCGCCTTCGTGCCTTCAACTCACTGTTAATTAATGCGATTGAAGCCAGACAACTGACGCGACGTCGCGCGTCAAGTTGTGCCTTATATGTTGTATAGGTTTTATAAAAACTTCTCGACATGTTAAGTTTGCAATCCGACATGAAGAAAACTTAGTTAATAGGAACACCTTAAGAGCGTAAAGCAACATCGCTGTCATTCAAGATGCTCCGTGCTATAATTTTGGATCTTTAAATTAATGAAAAATATCCTAAGTTATTATTATTGATATGAAGATAATTCTATGAATTCGGCTAACACAAAAAAGATCTGCTGTGATGCATATTCCTCTACGTCTAGAACAATATTTACGAGAAAATTTAACACTAGCAGCTGGTGATTTAAAAATAGATGTTAAATTTTCGTCAGCCAATGGCAGTCCACTGCTGGACGTAGGTTTCCTCAAGTTCGTGCCATACACCGAGCCCCCTGGCATCCTTCTTTTGCAAGTCAGTAATGTCTTGCAAGGAAGCCACGAAGAGAGAAGGGGAGAGAGCTGTGCACACGCTGCCCGGATGCCGTCGTCAGACTGGCCTCCGGAGACACAGGTATCTGCAAAATCTCCTCCCATGATTCCATCGTAAGGGTCCGCGCATTGTGGGGAGGCGTCGGGTCAAACCTCTGTTGGAGTAGTGGGTCACTCTGCATCCCGGAGTGATCTAAGCTTGTTGCGCAGTTGAACATGGGAGTAGCTTCGCTCATGACCTCGTGTTCTCCCACACAAGCGCGGGTATGGGACGCAGGTTTAGGTTTAGTCGAGTAGTTGAGAATGCATGGAAAAAGTCTTCGCACACGCTATGCGGCGCTTATCGCCGCGGGACGGTCCCACCGCCATAATTTACATAATCTAAAGAGACTCGGTATGGTACGAAAAGTATTCCCTCTGCGTTTAAAAAAGTCCTCGGCCAGCACCTAATGGTGACCTTACGCAGGTTGGCAGTCTATCGGGCTAGGCGGCTAGAGGATGTCTGACACTACGTTTAACGCAACGCGGTCGTGGCACAATTGTCGAAATTTGAGTAATATTTTTATATATATAAATGTCAATTTTTATTTAGATTGTAGTTTGTCTGAAAGTGATCGTAGGCTCAGAAACGGCTTAATATATTTAAGTAAACATTTTTTCACTCTAAATAAATACTTTTTCTTTATTTCACTATAAAAACTTTTTTTAATAAATAATGTAAAATGTTTTTGTTTACCATTTTATCATTTCGCAATGAAAATGGAATTTCGCACCTGACCTGTTTTGATCACAAAGGCCCTGCATTTAATATACTTGCCACCTGCTGCGATTTGCGAATATTTTAAAAGTTTATAAGAATTTAACACAAAAGTGATATATAGATATAATAAATTATTACGTAAAACTTTATACAGGCAACCCTATCTTTAACAATGTGTATTTTTTGTGTTTTCACTTATTAAATTCAGCGCTTTAATTCTTTACAATTACAGCTGCCATTACAAGTTAAATGGCAGGTAATAGGTATATTGCGTAAATCATCCAATGATTTGGCTTGATTGCGTTTTCAACAAAAAGCTGGCGTGAAGGTTGCCTAAATGTATTAATAGTACCTAAATACTTTTTTAATGATTACGGAACGCAAACCAGTGCTTAGTTGCCAATTGAATTTTTATTTTATTTTATTTTATTGCAGGAGCTCAGCAGTCGGGCAGACGGCCCACTCGATGGAAAGCGGTTATCATCGCTTATGGACATTTGCAACACCAAAGGTGCTACAAATACGCTGCTGTTGTCGTAATGATGACTGAAACCTGGTCACTAATGTCGGAACACAACTCAAGGCTATTATGGCACCATACACTAGACTAGGGGTGGTAGCCATCCAATCGGGCAAATACCCTACACATGTATATCAAAAATTATCCATGTTTTGAGATACTTACTACTAAAAGAGATTCAACAGGATAGAGATAAAAACATCATGTACTCCATAATATGCACACAACATATCTATGTTTTCTTACAAGTATGCTATTTTGCTCATTTAGTATAGTATTTTGTCTATGTAATATTTAATAGTTTCAATTTGATTTATGAACAAATATTTAATTAAATTTTAATTCATTAAATTGAAATTTTCATTTTTCGTATATATTATAATAATAATATTTTATTTTTGATCTATTTCTATAAAAGAATACTGTGATCTATTTTTTTAATAAAAAAATGTAAAATTATTGAAAACAAATAAATACGTCGAATAGTAATAATATTTTTTATTGTCAGAAAGTCAAGTTTGCATTATTTATATTATTACCTACTGGTCCCAAACTAGGCGAAGCCTGTATTTAGAAGACCAAAGTCGATGTTTCTATCCACAGCGGGCAGGCTTGTGTGTTTGTGTGTGTGTGTTTACGCATTTCCGTATCACACTATTCAGATGTATTATATTTTGATATTTGATTTGCTTTAAAGTATATGAATCTAAATATTAGTATCTACAAACGAATCCGCAGGCATAGCTAATTAAACATGTATTATAATGAGAAACGCAATTAAAACTTTTCTCGATAACAAGTTACCTGGTACAAAATAAATTATTTATGGATTTACTTTAAAATTTTAATGAAGAAAACATTTCAGGTTAATGACAACGTTCCGGAAACACCGTTAACCGACCGGTTGAACTTTATTCAATAAAGATTAATCGACACGTTACAACAATCACGTGCTAAAGTCGATTCACTATGCACCGTTTAGAGCAATAACCATTTACATTTTTGGTTATGGACAAGAAAAGCTTATAGAATATTATATGAAAAAATATTTCTTCAAATTAAGAAATAGATATTGTCACGAGTTACGGGGCTCGAATTTAAATGCCGTAGGAGGGGGCCGTTGGGGCATTGCTTTATACTGTACAAATACAATGTGTCTGTAGACTGAATTTTTAAGAATCACACCTGGCTAATAACTACCATAAAGATTACAATACACAGTGGGCTATTTTTCCAATAACAAATTTTAAACACAGAGTGAACAAAAGAAGACGGTCATAAAAGCGCTTCAATGTTATTAGATCAAACCCCGACGGTTAATAAATGTGCTTTGTTTACAAACATGCAGGTGGCCCAAATTGTAACAATATATTGTTACAATAATTGTAACAGCCTATCAATGCCCCACTGCTGGGCTCGGGCTTTCCATTATAGGGGAACGGTCAGTATACCCATCTTGCTTGTACAAGGTTGCTTGGCAGGTTTGGCACATCAGTTATCTCTCGATGTGAAGGTTGCATCACGATGTTTTTCTTCACCGTTTTTAGCACGCGGTAATTGTAACAATATGCACATTAGGTCGGAATACTGCCTAAGCGGCGCGTTCGAACCCACGCCTTTTGAGTTTGGGACGCGTGCTTTAACCATTACGCTACCACGAATTTCAATTTAAGAAACTTAAATGTGAATTAATAAGAGTTTATGTATTCAATGGTTTTAAACTAAGGAAAGTGTTACATTTACATAGATAAATGGTATCTATTTAATATCTTTAGACACCGGTTATGTCGCATGGGTCCGAATGTTATAACACTAAAGACCAAAAAGTCTTAGCTATTCACGATATTACAAATTGGAAGCTAAATTTGATTAACAATCAGACGGGAATAGGATTTGGGATGATTTCAGAAAAATTTAAAAATCGTGTAAGACATCATGGGATGAATAAGGAATTACCCGTTTTTGAGGGAAAGTTGTGTGACATACAAAAACGGATGGACAAACATGACAATTTCTCACGGGTTCCGTTCGGGGTTCGTTTCTTATAAAGTAATAACAGTTGTTGGATATTGGTTTTAAGTAAACAGGTGTGTGTCTACTTTGTATCAGTCAAAGACGTAAGGAAATGTGCAATATGGGTATAGCTTTTGTCTTGCACTAGATGGTTTAAAAATTATTCTAATAATTAAGTATTCATGAATGCTTATCACTGGCTAGATCCATAAAATATGCGAAGCCAAGCAATAAATATAAAGTGATAAATTTTGATTTAAAACTTTATGGAGAAAGGTGAGCAATCGCCCAGTTAAATTGATTTTATCAATTATCCGATACATAATCGTGAATATGCAAATAAAACTATTGTTTATTAATTTAGGTTAGTGGCAATCGATGAAGCGATCGTTCTTGTATACTGACAGCTGTTCCTTTAAAAAACATTTGTATCACTTTTCTAACTTGATTTATGACTCCACGGAATTATCAATTAATGTTGAAGATAGATTGGTTATACAGTAGGAAAAGTTGCATTAGCAAATATATTATTTAAGAAAGTGGTGTGAAAATCATCAAAATATTTAGATCGAGAGATATCATCTCATTAGTAGAGATTGATAACTTTAACAGTCAATACTTAAAAGCATCCGTTGAATCTTTTATATTCAATATGAAAAGGGAATCTGTGTTTTTGACTAGTTATGCAGGGAACAGATGTATTTATTAGTCATGCTCTCTCCGCTCAAATTATATGCATTAGCGGTTTATTTTTGGTTATCTGTTATCGTGAGCGATAGAAATTATCATTTAATTTTTGGTTTTTTTATTATGAAATAACAGACACTTTATTTTATTAGTACCTATAAATTAACAGAGGAGTTGTGAAGGGGTGGCAAAGACATGGTGGGATGCATATATAATGGGCATTCTCCAAGCACTTAGATGGCTTTGACCTTGATTTTCGTACTCAGACTTTTCTATAATTTTATTTAAATTCATTTGGAGTAATATTTTATTACAACTAAGGCGCCGAGAAAGACAAATTCCACGTACGGATTTGTAGAAGCACATTTATTACCCGTCGGCTTTTGATCTAATAACTAATAACATTGAAACTACTGTAGGTACTTCTTTTATGATTTTTATCTTTTGTTTACTTATTTATTGGCATACGATTCTAGAGAACAGCCTATTGTTGTATTGTAATCATTGGCCAGGTGTTACGGATTTTAAGTGCAAGCTGATTCTAGGTAATTCGATAAAAAATGGCATAAAACAATGGCCTGATCGAGGGAGGGGCAGTCGAGCGAGAACCATGATCAAAGCGAGACGTGTGTACTACATTTGGTAATCTATTAGTGACTGACTTTGCGCGTTTTATTGAATTACGACGTTCTGCATTACGTTTGGATTTGTTGTGTTCGGTTATATTTGTACCTGTGTTATACGTATTTGTACAGTTCTAATAAACTCTATAATAATTCCAACGGCATTTTAATTCGAGTCACGCTAAACTCGTAACAGTATCAATAGAATAAATTGACAGAATCACAACATAATATTGAGCTGTTATTATGAATTCGAAATCATTTGTGTATGTGTGAACGTCACACTCTAGTTCGTAAAGTAATTAAATATGTTGCACAACGCGTTGTGTCATGGGTGCTTTAAAATAATGTATCCGGTCTTAAAGACTGTGCTGTTAATTCCATAGAAAGACGAATAACCAACCATACTTAATAATATTATATTATATGCGAAAGCAACTCTGTTTATTTAAGTATCTTTTTCGGTTAATCGGTTGATGTAATGAAATTTGGCAAGAATATTTGTATCTCAGAAAAGGATATCTCAAAAATGTTCTTGAAAAGAGACGGGTGAAAATATACGATGAAAATTTGTATGTGGCTTAGGCAGCTTTAATGCCTACATTACGTTCACGTTTTCCTTCATCTTAAAAATGTGGTGATTTTAACAATATACTGACTGGGTCAAAGAAATTCCCCAAGTCTTAGTGGGATACCTTTCTTTAGCTAACATTCGAACACAGTTCATTGGAATGAGACGTGTTTTTATAAAGTAATGTATATTTATATATTTTACAAAAATGTTAACAAAAATTGTGAATAATAATAATTATTTATTTCAGATATAAAGATCCATAGTAACAATTTGGATATTTAAATAAAATAATACAAAAATAAAATTAATAAATTTCATGCAGTCAGTTTTTAATGCATGTCCTTTACATATACATATTTTACATTAATTATTATTTTACTTAAAACATAAGCACATTATTCTTAATTTTCAAACAATATCTATGTATTAATGTTTATTTAACTAAATTTTAAATAAATTACACTACAAAGAAAAACTTAGAAATTAAATACTACTATAAACATATTTACAAGTAAAAGATGTAGTCCAGATTGCTGTCGGTGGGGAGCGTTCCCAAAATGTTAGCCGTTTTCCCCCGTTGCATGGCAACGCTTATTCGTTACCCTCAATATAGGCCAGCCCTTTGGTCATGTTAGATTTTTTTAATCGCCTTGAAAGGTGTCGCTAAAGTGATAAGCCTGATAATATGTTTATTTTTATATCGATACTAGCTGTACCGGCCGATGTCGTCCTGCTCGGAAAAGCTTCAATCGATATGCCGACAGCAGCGCCACCTACCGGGTCCAATTGTGAACCAACTCAGAAACTTTCTCTGGCTCATGCACAAGATCAAGATCATCACAAGATTTAATGTAAAGTTTACGATTCTATAAAGGGCATATAGACAAACATTCATTTTTACATAGAAGATTATTTTTTTTCATAATAAATTTGCCCAAAAGTCAATATCAAATATGACAAAAAATTAAAGAATACAAAATGTGTATAGATAAAATACGCACAACTGTAGAAGTGGCTTGTTAAAATGAAGGTCGGTCGTGACTTGTCCAAAAAAATTGTAATCACAGGTTGACCGCGACCCGAAAATGCTGTGACGAAGACACTTTGCCAAAAGGTCGGGTTTTATATGTATTTATTTAAGTGAAAACACTCGTAACTATATAATAACTGGTGTATCACTAAAATGGAAGAATCCGCAGCGTTGGGTACTTTACTCACCAGGTCATGTTAGACCAATTATATTAACAGTTATTAACTGTCCCTGTAACTTTTTCACATATAATAATAATCGACAAACAAACACACACATTGTATATCCCCAAATTAAGCAAGTTACGCTTGTGTTATGGGTAATATACAACGGAAGACTCTGGGGCCAATCCCAGACACCCAGACCATGCTAAATAACGGAGAAAATACGTTTCCGAAATTTACTATACCAGGAATCGAACCCGGAGCCTCTGCGTTGCAGTGAGGTGGCCGGCAAAGGCTTAGCCCGCTCAACCATAGTGGCCGTGCAAATTTGGCAAGGTTACGAATGTACCTATAGTATATTACGTTATGTTATATATAAAATTCTCGTGTCACAGTGTAAGTTACTATACTCCTCCGAAACGGCTTGATCGATTCTCATGAAATTTTGTGTGCATATTGGTTAGGTCTGATAATCGGACAACATCCATTTTTCATACCCCTAAATTTTAAGGGTAGTCCACCCCTAAATTTTTTTTTTAAACATTTGGTTCCGGTAGATGACGCTGGAATCGGGATCTAAATTTTTCTCTTTTAAAGACAGGACAACGTCTGCCGGGTACAGCTAGTTTTATATAAAAAAATAAATTATATGTGCAAAAATTAATACCTTTTTAACACAGTTGTCAACGAAAACCATACATATAATTATGATTGTTTTAGTTCTAGTAAAAATGAAGTTAATTAATGCAAACAAACCAAGCCACATAAAGAGACCCTAAATATTAATAACCCAGACACATAAAGGAAAAAGAACACACATGGCACTAGATAGAATAATATAATAATATATATGTATAGACATAAGGCACACACTGCACATGCGCTTCCTCACAACACCAGCTTGTACAGATACACTCTACATTAGTATAAGTTTAGTATTAAAATTAGAATAAATTAATATAATAAGTTATTCGTTAGGTACACCGCAACACAAAAATCGCAAATATAATATCAGAAACAAGAGCCAAAAAACCAATAAGCGTGTATAAACTCTAAAAATTAAATCTAGAAATTAAGTTGCAAAAAAAGGTAAAGTGGGTAAGTCAAGCCCGAAGAGTCGTTAAAAAAATGCACTTAGCTCCTATTATATTACTAATATAGTGAATAACCTGATTCAATTGAGAATTGATTTTAGATTTCTCAGAACTTGTGAACGGATCACGTATGGTGGCAGTCATCTTGTAATATCAAGTCGAGCCGTATCAATTTGCTGATTGAAACGATGATATAGAAACGCGAGTGCTGTCTACTTTTTCTAACGATTACAGCTATTTTTAGAAAATTATAGACATAAACTTATTGGATATGTTATTGAATATACCGGCATCGATAGATAGATAACACTTATTGTGCACCAATACAAACATGAACTTAAAGACTAAAATTATATATAGTTATATAGAAGGGGCGGTCTTATCGCCAAAAAGCGATCTCTTATAACCTCAATTTATTAACATATTTTTATTTAAGATTATTTTTTCATAAAAATGATACTTTACTTCTGTCCTTCTCTTGATACAACCTTTTTAGCCAAATTTTAGTTATGGGTGTAAAGAAATTAAGATATTATAAATTAAGTATATGTTACAAATTAGAAGGGGTTAGAAAACTACCCATGTGTTACTTATATGCATAGTCACCGGGCAGGATCCAAACCCGCGTTACTAGTGGCGCGAATGCGTTAACTAATAACCTGCTACCATGGCTTAAAATAATATATTGTTAAAATATAAATAAAGAGTTATTATCAAATATAAGACAATGGTGGAAACAGATATAAGGTTTGGGATCATTGAAGAATTTTGTTGAAATGGGGTGAGATGGCATGCAATGTTAAACAAATAATCCATTTCGGAGGAATGTGTATGTTGCATACATAAACAGTAATAAACAGACAGACAGACATGAAGATTACATGAAGGTTTGTTTTTATTTCGAAAACTACTTCAGAACAATTTTATATTATATGCCTTCATATACAACTCTATCATCATTTGCTATTTCTAAATTCAAACTGAAATAAAGGTGTTTTACGCCCAATATGTTTATTCATTTAATGTAAAAATAAAGAAATGACAAAATGTTTACATAACACCTTCATTCAGTCATGTATTGAATTATACAGTTGTATATTTATTACTAATAGCTAGTATATCGTACAAGTTGTTACACTCGCTCGTGGTCAATATTGCCTATTGCCTAATAAGCGCATACAAAATACCACAAGCGTCCGTTTCTATAGAAAGTGGCACTTGTTGTACGAGGACTATTAATGCAGTTTTAAGTGAAAATTGTATTAAGTTCCGGCGTGTATGGAAAGCCCTTTAGTTTGACATAGTAATGTAACTAGCATATTTATTGCGTTTTATCGGAACATGATTGTAGTATGATGATTTGTGACGTTGTGTTATTACGGTCTCACAGAATATCGGCGTGATATTACATTTGAGTTGATACGATAAGTGAGAGTTCCGAGTGACACTAGCACCACAAGCAAGAAGTGCTATTGTCACGCCGCGGTTAGGGATACTCACTATAACCCGTCGGTGTTCTGTCCTTCGCCCTTATGCCAGGGCCAGAAGTATTTGGCCTAGCTATTTCGCAGGCCATGGCACCATTCTACCCATTGTGGTTGCCATTACGTTGCAAACATCTATAGATGACAGTAACCACTAGAGGGGTTGAGGTTGGAACCTTGAAGGTTGGTCTCTTTACCCCGTCAGTAACTCTGTGGGTAAGTGACCAGTAATTGAGTTTGGAGGCGCTAGAGATTTCTTGCATGGCGATAGATTCTCAGCAGCTCTCGGCCAGTTTGTGCCATTCGCTGACCTTCGCAGTCTTGCGTTTGCTAGTTTCGTTGTTTACGAGTAGTTGGCCATTGGCCTTTGGATTCCTTTATTGCCAAAATATTTAATAACTTTTTAATTTTGAGCAGTATACCAAGCATTTAATCAATTTATTACTTTTGTCACTACAATTCACGCCACTGGACGATTAATTAAGATTTGATAGTTATTATATTCTGCTTGGCACACTCTATATTCTTCATAGTGATCTCAAACAATTGAAAAACTAATCAAAATCGCCACAAATGCAATCAAATTAGTTAGTCAGCAGTCAGACATTCATATCTAGACAGATTAGATGGAAAACTCCAGAGCTTTGCGATATGTGCACGTTGAATACTTTTACTAGGAAATGTTTTGTTGCAACTACAACCTAGAATTCCATTTATTTCTATTTGTCTTTTTAAGCTTTTAATTTTTAATATATTAGTAAGTAATATAAAGGTCAGAAGCTGTATGGCTACCGTTAATAGATACATTGTACTGTCTTCAGTATGACAAGAATTAAAGAAATCACGACTGTAAATTCGCCTTACAAATTAATGCCTTCAAGATATGCCAATTACCCCAGGGGGTGCCGCCCTGGACTTGTCTCCGTCCAGGAAGCGGTACAAGGGGATGCGTCCCCGGGGCCCCGAGCGGCCACTGTCACATTGCCCCCCTTTACTCCGTGACAGTGGTGTCCCACCTTCTCCTCATCCTAGTATCCTTCACCTTTACTCCTTCCCACATACCACTTCCTATTCCTGGTTTCCCTATACGGGTTGTGTAGGTCGGGCGGCAGCCGCTACACCTAAAATCATAATTCGCCATATCACTTATGGATAGACTTAAAAGAACGCTGGGTATGGCTAGGGCGTCGCCGCAAAACGACGCGCAGGCACATCGCCCTACACCTGCGATAAGTGGGCAAGGGCTACCGTGTCAAGGGCGGGCACGGCTAACGACGCGAGTCCACATCCAGACCAGGAAACTTCGCTTCGCGACGTGGAATATTGGTACGCTGACCGGACGTGCAAGGGAGTTGGCCGAAGTACTCTCCAGGCGGAGGGTGGCCGTAGCGTTCCTGCAGGAGACTCGGTGGAAAGGCTGCAGATCCCGGTTCATTGGGAATGGCTACAAGCTGATCTATACTGGTGCGCCTGGTGGGGAAAATGGGGTTGCTGTAGTGCTCTCCGAGGAGTTCCAGAACAACATTCTAGAGGTGAAACGCTTCAGCGACCGGCTTATGGTCGTGTCGGTTCTTATCGAAGGGGTTGTGACCCATTTAATAAGTGCCTACGCGCCACAGGCTGGTTGTAGCGACACTGATAGAATGAGGTTCTGGGATCACATCGGTGATGTACTGCGTAGCATCCCGTTATCACAGGGAGTCGTTTTGGGTGGTGATCTGAACGGTCATGTGGGTGAGAAGTGGGAGGAATTTGAGCGTGTTCACGGTGGCTTTGGATACGGAAGCCGTAACGCAGAGGGGGAAGATATCCTCCGAATGTGTGCGGCTGCCGATCTTGCCATCGCGAACACGTATTTCAAAAAGAAATCCGAACACTTAATCACCTACAAGAGCGGGAGGCATGCTACCCAGATCGACTACCTACTCACCAGGAGACACCACATCGGCAAAGTAGCCAACTGCAAGGTCATACCCGGAGAGAGTCTCACTGCACAACACCGTCTCCTTGTCATGGACCTCTGCGTGAAACCCAAAGACAAACCCGTTGAGCATTGTCGACGCCAAATTAGATGGTGGCTGCTTGATGAAGGCAAATCCCAGGAGTTCGCTTCAGCATCCGTCGAGATGTGTGTCGGAGCTGACAGCGAATTAGTCCAGAGCCACTGGGATAAGATCCAAGCAGCCATTACTAAAGCGGCAAATGCAGTGCTGGGTGTGTCTAAGGGTGGTCGCAAGTGTGACAAGGAAACTTGGTGGTGGAACGACACAGTCCAGAGGGAGGTTAGGGTGAAGAAAACCCTGTTTAAAAAGTGGCAAGCGTCCAGATCTCCTGAAGACCACGACGCATACAGGGCCGCAAAACGTGCCACTAAAAGAGCTGTAGCCAGAGCCAGACGTAACCACTTTCGATCGTTGTACGATAAGTTGGAATCGTCTGAGGGGCAGAAGCTCATTTATAAGTTGGCACGTTCCAGGATCAAAGCGGCACAGGACATTTCCAAGTGCCGCTGTGTTAAAGATCCTGGCGGCAACCTGTTATGCGAGGACCTCGCGGTGAAGGAGAGATGGCGCTCTTACTTCCACGAACTGCTAAATAAGCAGCACAAAGAGGTACAGCCACCGAACCTCCCTCCGAATCAAGGACTAGTGCCACCGATAACGCCTGATGAAGTCCATAGGGCTCTTCGCCGCATGCGGAATCGGAAAGCTGTCGGAGCCGATGGAGTCCCCATCGAAGCCTGGAAGGCGATGGGTCCTCGTGGTGTGGGCATTTTAACAAACCTTTTTAACCGCATACTCCTCACCGGGAACATCCCAAGCCAATGGAGACTAAGTGTTATCACTCCAGTCTTCAAAGGTAAGGGATCGGTGCAGGAGTGCGAAAACTACCGCGGAATAAAGGTAATGTCCCACACCATGAAGCTCTTTGAGCGCATAATCGACTCTCGGATCCGGCAGGAGTGCACTATCTCGGGATGTCAATATGGGTTTCGTCCTGGGCATGGAACCATGGACCCTGTTTTTGCCCTAAGGATCATCATGGAGAAATACAGGACGAAGAATACCCCTCTGCATTTCCTGTTTTTGGATCTGCAGAAGGCCTTCGACTGTGTTCCTCGCGTGATGATCTGGTGGGCACTGAGGTCCAAAGGGGTGCCAGAAACCTATATTGACATTATCCGAGATATGTACCAGGATTCTGATTCCATAGTTCGGACCGCTGTTGGCGACACTACACCTTTCCCCATTACTATAGGCGTGCACCAGGGATCGGTCCTTAGCCCGTTTCTGTTCAGCGTGATATTAGACGAAGTGTCAAACAGCATCAGAGATGCGCATGAGCAACCTCCATGGTTGCTCATGTATGCTGACGATATCGCGCTGGCAGATTCGGACAGGGGGCGTCTGGTGGGACGTGTAAATGCGTGGAAGAGGTCGTTAGAGAACGGCGGTTTGAAACTAAATGTGGCGAAGACTGAGTACTTGGCGTGCAACACTACAGATCCCACATCCGTGCGCATAGGCGAAGATACGGTCGAGCGCACGGATCAGTTTAAGTACTTGGGATCTGTCCTTAGTGCCTCCGGGGATATCGACCTCGACGTCAAGGCCCGTATCGCAGCAGCTTGGGCCAAGTGGCGTGAGATGACAGGTGTCATTTGTGACCCCAAAATGCCGGTCAAATTAAAAGGACAGGTCTATAAATCCATCATTAGACCTGTCCTTTTGTATGGCAGTGAAGCGTGGCCAGTACTTGAGCGACACAAGCAAGAACTGCGTGTCACGGAGATGAATATGCTGCGATGGATGTGTGGAGTGACGCGGAAAGACCGGGTCAGAAACTCCCGCATCCGCGGCAGTCTTCATGTCCGTGACATAGCAGACAAACTGCAAGAGTGTCGCTTACGCTGGTACGGCCACGTTTTACGCAGACCGGCTAATTACGTGGGGAACAAATGTCTAGCCATGCCACCTCCGCCAGGTCCCGGTCGAAGGGGAAGGCCCAAGAAATGCTGGCTTGACGTCGTGAAGGATGACATGCGTGCCAATGGTCTCAAAACGGGGGATGCTGAAGACCGCGCGAAGTGGAGTAGAAAAAGTAGGAAAGCGGACCCTGGGCGTCGGAGTGAACGCTCCGAACGCAACCGGGATTTAACGCTCGGATGATGATGATGATGTGGTAGTTGAGAAATCATGAAATAAGGCATTCAATTGTGAATTTTATTACCTTGCCATAATGGCTAAATTTAAAAGCGACCTAAAGGAGTAGGTCTCAAGAAGGTCTTTAAAATATCACTTACAAGGAGTTTATGAGTATTTATAGAAATCGTTTTTATCGTGGGTGGTGGGAGTCGTGGTAACTTTTACTAAATTGGTTTTATTGACTAGTTTTCGATTTCGTCATATTTGAACTTTTTCTATAACCTAAGCCATGGAAGATGAATAAATACTAGGACGAAAATTTTGTTGTTGGAAAAACTGGTAGCAGGCAAGTGCCATAGTCTTATTTTAATAAGTATTTTTTTTAGGACGATTGAGTTGTGTTCCGGCATTAGTGACCAGGTTCCAGTCTCCCTTAAGAGAGCAGCAGCGCATTTGTAGACCCTTTGGTGTTGTAAATGTCCATAGGCGATGGTAACCACTTTCCATCAAGTGGGCCATCTGCCTGTCTGTTGAACTCCTGCAATAAAAGCACAACCCAAGGTTGTTATGGCGGCATACTCTAGACCAGGAATGGTAGCCATTCAGACGGGCAAAAACCCTTCCACCTGGCTGTGGGTTGTTTCGTCGCCTCTGACGACAGGCCGCCCGGCCGCAGGATTCTATTCATTCTCATTTCCTGCAAGGGTAACAAAATACATATTTTAGAGGGAGTAATTTTTTCATATTGTGCAAAACATTAATATCAAAACAAAATTTAAATAAGATTTCTTTATTTTTATCTTACCGGTAATATTTCTAACGCATCTCAAACACAAATAAATATTACTAAGTTATTACATAGTAAGCAATCACCTTGCAAGTTTCTACAGTACTACATTAGCAAAAGGTTATGACTGCATTAAAATGCAAACTGGTGTTATTAAAATTGTTGAGTTTACATTGTAATTTTATAAGCTGAAGAAATATAATACTTTAAGCTCTCTTGTATTCAACAAGCAAGTTATTTAATATAAGCTGCTGTATAGGTACAGATATCTATGATATGTTTTATATTTATATATATTTGGGATATATTATTAAGTCTAAAACAACATAATAAATATATACCTTTATATTTATTGTTATTCGTACGTGTGCATTCATATGGATGCCGACCGTAAATATTATTATATAGACTTTTGAAAGACTACGCAATATCTTGTGGTAATTAATTACTTGTTAAGAAGAAGCAGAATCTTAATATATATATACTTAAATTACTTAAATTTACAATTAGCAAAAACGATCATAACAAAAATATATAGTTGGTTAATTAACCAAAGAAACCCAGTTTTCAAATGTTTGATCTGATACACAGTCTTTAATGAAATAATAATCTATAAAATAAAAACAACATGCATCTCGGAATGCCCGAAAGAACTGAAGATATAGATAGTTTAAGGTTATATGCACACTCTCAACAGTATATATCTATCGCACACTAAACATTGAGTAAAGAGAGGGAGAAGCGTCTGTCCAAAATACGGCTAGCGCTGTGGGTTAGAATGAGAGAGAAGCCTGCCTACCGCTGCCGTATGCGTGAGAGAAAGGGAAGTCAGAAAGACTAACGCCGTAACGCATTACGTAACGAAGCGGTTTACCCTCCCATAAGAAGCTATCACTTCAAAATACACTTTGTAAATCTTCAAATAATTTATAAATTATTAAATTCAAAAATAATTTTATCATAATATTCATGTTAAAATCGAACCTGTTTTAAGGTGCCCTAAACTTACAGTATAGTCTGTAATTACAAGCTTTAAAATCGTACGGGATCCGTAATTGTGCGTATAGCATGCGCGTGCGTCGATATTGTGCGAGATAAAACAATGTAGGCTGCAAGACATTTCCCGTTTCATTTTATTACTGTTGCAGGCTTGCACTTCTCATATTTTTGAGTCTTATCGTTTTTTAAAACCAAGTTCTTTATCGGATCGCCCGATAGTGGGCAGATGGGAGCTAGACGAAAAAACAATGTTAGCAAAAGAAAAAAACTCTAACCACTGTATATTATAATACAATTTCGAACTTTAATGCACTGACATAAGATCTAAAATAATATCCCTTAACGTAATAATACTCGTATACGCTGTTTTGGATATAGATCTTGCAATTGCCATTGTTACTGTACGATTACTTTGGCGGCCTCCGATGACCACCGATGGCCTCCGATGACCTCCGATGGTGAACTTTGTTCCAAATTTTAATTAAATTAAATTAGTTTTTATTGTGAAGCTGGAAAAAAGGTAGGCCTAGCTTGGTCTAGTTCATGAAAAGTGGTTACTGTCACATATAGACCTCTGAAATACCAAGGGCGAAGCCAATATATTGTCAGCCATTAGAAAGTAATAGGTGGATAAGATAGAAGGCTCAAAAAAGAGTTTTTGTATAGAAGAGATGGGATATGGGACTGGAATAAGAGATTGGGATAGAGAGAACGTGATAGCAAAGGGGGAAGCCATCGACACTCTCATTCGTAGCATGAAGACAATTAACTCAAAGCTAACCATTTCATGCCTATATTCTGTCAGAGTATTGTATCATATCAATCGAATGATTTGTCTCCAGCTCTTAGGACCAGCTGGTCCTAAGAGCTCGAGACAAATGATTCTAGCGTTGCTCTACCGCTGTTATTTTGAGTTGTGTAAATTTTACTTTTACGGCATTTACTAAGAAAATGATTCGTGTCTTGGAAAAATGTATAGAATTCTTAAACTTTGCATTACCGAAAATAATTTTTCATTACAACAGAATGACACAAATTCACACACTTTTGCTATTATATGGCCGTAATGACGCATACTTTCACTGTCTATATTTGTCGGATTCGCAAGGTATTCTGGGTTACAATTATGTCATTATAGCGCTGAATTGTACGACGACTGTACTTTACGTTATTTACTTTTTCTATAAGTACTGTTAGAACGAAAAATGGATTTCGCGATTGTTTTTTTATCATAATATAAGATTATTTGTCTCAAAATACGTGACGTGAGAAAGCAACTAAAGAAGACGTTATCTATCTTATATATAAAATTCTCGTGTCGCGTGTAGTTAAACTCCTCCGAAACGGCTTGACCGATTCTCATGAAATTTTGTGTGCATATTGGGTAGGTCTGAGAATCGGATAACATCTATTTTTCATCCCCCTAAATATTAAGGGTAGTCCACCCCTAATTTTTATTAAATTTTTTTATGATACAGCATTAAAAAATACATAAAACCCTAAATTTTCAACCCTCTACGTTCAACCCCTACTTTTTATTTGTTAATTATAAATTTTAATGCTGTCGGCATATCTATTGAAGCTTTTCCGGGCAGGACGACGTCTACCGGGACAGCTAGTATACATATAATAAAACTGTAGAGGTCGAATTTCTGAACAAAAATGAAAAACAATGTCAAAAACCGAGTCAGGGGTACTTACTGAAAAACAATGCTAAACTAATTCAGTTTTTTTTGTTTCTCCGTTTGTCTGTATATACGGGCTAATCTCGGAAACGACTGGACCTATTTAAATGATATTTTGTATGTGGTAGCTTATGTCCCTGGTTAATATATAGCAACATAAACATATATATATACTATTTATCCCGAAAAATTAAAGAGTTTCCGTGGGATAGTTAAAAAAAAACTTTAATTACTTAAACAGCTTATCCTCTTTATACATGCACGTTGTTTGATCATAGTGTGTACGTCTCGATGTGCCGGCAGCAACTCTACCATCCACAATTTGGTGCGAAATCTAAAACATTCTGGAATCCACCTGAACACACACAAAAAATTCCACCGAAATCGGTCCAGCCGTTTAGGAGTTCAGTCACATCCATAGGTAGGTAGGTACAGAAGAATTTTATATATAAAGATGGTTTATCCGGGCATGAAGAATAATGTATATTCTCTATAATTTGCCTATAAATATGCTGTTTCATTTGATTAGCACAGCTTTGTTTGTGTTTCCATATAAAATGGTTTTCTCTCATTATACAAGTTCATTTCCAATTTCCCTAAAACCTTTTCTGTTATTTTTAAAAGCCCCCATAAATATAGCCAGTATTTGCTATAATTCCGATGTAGAATAAATAGCGGGCCAATACCGGTGTCAAAATAACATCCCCCTTTACAACGTAACATCTCCCTTATATCATTTGTCAATTAGTGTATTAATATTAAGTATCGCCTTCCGCAAAGTTGACTTTTGAAATTATAGCGGTATTCGAGGTAACCATTTAATAGTTACTAAAACAATTTTAATAACACAAATATCTAATAATTCTACGTATGGCAGATGCAAGGTTTTCTTGTATGACCTTAACCATAATTAATTTATTGAGTTAATTTATGTATCTTTAAGTAATTTGACCCCATTGCATTTATCAGTTATAAATATGTATATATTATAATTATATCCATTATCAATGTTTATGATTGGTTTCTTTCCACATCAATATTAATCTGTGTATGTCAAAATATAGACTTCATTAAGGGGTACCGAAGTAGATAAGAACTAGCACGGACACCGGGCTTCAAAGCAGACACGTCGAACGCAACCAGGATTTAACACTTCGATAATAACGACTGCGATGGCGCGATGCGTGTCCCGTATCGTACGGAGCCGTACGAGGCCTTTTCTGACGTGAAGAATGCCTTTTACAGACTTGTCACTGTGTGGAGATCACAGTGAGAACGTAAGAAAAGTAATTGTAATACAACTTATATATGTAATTAAAGAAAAGAGCCAGAGATAGATATATAACTACAAAGAAAACATATTTTTAGCTAGACCTGTTGCTAGGGAGCTTATTTCCGCTTCTTGTCCTTCAAACAGCGATAACATGTTACGAAGCGGTATACATAGTAGTAGAAAAGTAGATTTAAATGTTGACTAACATGTATAATCTTCAAAAAGTGTTCTTCAGTGGAACTTTTTTTGAATAAAAACTTTTGATTTTAAATAAGTGACTCACCGGAATGCTATCAGAATCTACCGACCCTGTTCTTTGCATTCGCCCGTTGCCTAAGGCCCCGGGAAATGGTCATCGCCTCCGCAAATCCGCGTAGGGCCTAGCAGGCGTCGCCCGAGACGACCTCGTCTATAGCCTCACAGGAAGCTTAGGCAAAGCACGGATTTTAACTTCAAGAATATTTTATAAAGCAAGTCATGGTACACCGTGCGGCGTTCGGGATTGGAAATGTTCGAAGGACTACAAATTGATATGCACGATCGCTGAGCTCGCTCCCGTGATGGTCTAGCACAGTGGTCGGCAAACTGCGGCTCGTGACCAGCATGCGGCTGTTTGTCTCCTTGGCTGCGGCATTTACACGAAGTGTTTAATGCAGGCACCAAATATTATTAATTAATTTGACATTTTTGAAAGGTGAGCGTTCAGGAAAGAGGCATATTTTTAAAAAGCAACAATAGCACGGATAGTCACTCAAAACGTATGTAGTATTTAAAGCAAAGCTTAAGTTTAAAAAACGGCTCTTGGAATAAACCTCAATTTTGTATTGATTTTTGATTTATTTTGACTATTTTGGATGACAAGTCTGCCGACCATTGATCTAGCATAAACCATCCAGAAATCGTAGCAGTTTTCACATTATCTTTTGGATTTATTTTTAAATCGCAGATGGACACTTAAATTTTATTTATTTATAAGATGTCATAACGTAGGTAGTGTGTGATCTTTCACACAATATTGTTAAGTAACACTTCAAATATACATATCTAAAAATAAAGATGTTTACAAATGGGAAAACCACAAGACAACATTTTATAATAATATCCCGTGATGAATAATAATAATTTTCTATAAAAATAGATATGTCTATATAGTTCTATCCACGACCTCTGTGGGAATTGTCTATGGTAGGAAGCGGGGTCGTTGGCATTGAGTGCACTGACGCGTCGCGTCATACGGATGCGCTTGCGCATTGCACAATAATGGCCACAGGTTGTGTGGTTTTGTTTGGTTCGAGATGATAATTAACGTTTAATCTAGATAAACATATTAGAAAAACGGATTATATGTTATGAAAAGTTCTGTACACGAGACAAGGTAGTATTACTACAAGATGTTTGTTTAATAGAAGAAAGAAAGAAAACTTTATTTAAAGAAATAGCGACGTAATTACATTCCTTACACATTATACACAGAGCATATTTTGGTAATTTGTACGCCGCATTTGCAGCAAACAAGATTTTCACTCCGCATATTGCTGTGGCGGAATTATATCCTAACGCTGATTTTCAGTGCAACTCTTCCTATAGGCGTAAGACTAAAACGACCCGATTTGTTAAATAAACAATAACAAAAATAATTCTACTTATGGAATATTTAGCAAGTAAAACAAATAAATAAATTTTAATAAAACCAAAAATAAATACGTTACTTCAAAATTCAAATAAATACTAGTGAACTAATGACATTTTTTATTGCCGTTGTGTATGTATGTAGTCTGACAGTCTACCTGATGGAAAGCGATACCATCAAGTTATCAATCATCATCATCAATATTTTGTAGTACAAGACAAAAGGAAGACCAATATGCTGCCGGCATCTAAAATGGTACTGGAACTTGGCTGCTTATACTGGAACACAACTCATGGGTTATCGTGCTTATACAGTAGACCAGAAGTGGTAACCATCCAGACGTGCCCTACGATCTTGCTGTGGATCGTTTAGTCGCCTCTAACAACAGGTTACTAAATAAAAGTGATCATAAAAATAATTTCCTATTACAGAATATTTCATTGCTCTTGACTTTAGCAAATAAAATGTAGGGCACAGTACTGAGATGACGTCGTATGACTCAGAGCAAGAATACAGCTTCGCCAAACCGATCTCAACCCAGACCTTGCCCATGAGTCATAGCTGCCGTTAAACCGCCTTTAATTTACCGGTTTGCCCTTAGTTTATGTACACAAGACGTGTAAAGTACATTGCCCGAACCAACCACTAAAACACGTTTAAAAGGAAGTGCTACATTTCCTCATTATGAATTGTACTAATTAATAGAGAAGTAGTAAAGCGGTTATTGCAATGTGCTGATTTTAGGATCTTTTCTCTAATGGCCGGTTCCTATATTACATGAATGAATGAATGAATATACTTTATTGTATTTTAAAGATACCGTTAACAGAAACAAAATTTTACAATAAAATAGGCGGTCTTATCGCTATTAGGGATTTCTTCCAGATAATCTTTGGATGGACAAAAAATTTGATAAGAACAGAAGTATGTTGTATTGTTCTTACTATCGAATCAGTGTCTTATAAATATATACATACATTAAATATAAATATTGTACTAATACGATATATGTAAATAAGCTATTATAAAATAAACTTACATAAATAAATATAAAACTAGAAAAATATGACAATGCCCGCTGCATCTTTAATTTGAGCTATATCTCCTACTTCTACTATATCTTCATTTACTTTACTACTGGCATGGAAGAACGAAGAAGTAGAAGCGGAAATAAACTGATATATTTCTTATAAGCTCACAGAACGTCGCAGTCTCACAGATTTTGTATTTATTATATGTATAGACATACCTACTTATAACGGTATAAGTAGGTACAAGGAAAAATATTAAAATAGAAAGACAGACAGATAACGTTTATTTAGGACGAGATACAAATAGCTCTTTGATTATAATTAGCGTTTCGACTGTTCCGATAATAATAAAAGAGCTACGTGATTACTTTGAATTCTAATTATTTCATCATATTTAAAAAGTTAGTTACCGTAAAAAACACCTTTGGTGTTACAAATGTCCATAGGCGATGGTAACTGCTTTCTGTCTGCGCACATCTGTCGAAGTCATGCGTAGATATAATAAAAATAAAAGCGATAGCAATAAGAATACATAAAATAAAAAATAGTAAAAAAGCGTAATAAGATAAAAAAGCGTTTTATAAAAAAAACCACAAATGAATCTTTCAGTCCACGTCTTGTTATAAAGAGTCCAAAATTAATAATACACAGCGATTGCAAAAATTGCTACACTTATTTTTCAGAAATATCAGTATTGAAAACGTCGTTTATTATCCCCGCAAATTGCTAATGCGCTGGAACCGTGTCAAATTAACATTCACGTGACGTCATCCGCAACTCGATATGTACGCGATAGTCGCCGGCCAGTGATGCTAACAGTACTGAGTGTTCGGCTACGGTTACGTCACCAAAATGGCGGCCAGGCGCAATGGCAATTTGCGGGGATAATACACACCATATGGTAGTATTACTGAACAGATGGTTAACTATTGAATAATTTTAATAAGCAGATGGTACTTTTATGTAAGGTTTTGCACGTAATATGAGGTCCTCTGAAATGCTTAGTTTGTTTGTGCTAGTCACATTTTCACGGTATAAATTATGGCAGAAGATAACTGGGGTGGCAATTTTAGAGAAAAAATCCTAGAAAGCTCTGAAATAATTTCACGTAACTAAATGGCAGCAAATGTTTTCTTCTTTTTATTTTTGTCATTGTAGTACCTATTATTTCATTTAAAAACATTTTCTAGAAAATCAATGCTATGTCAGACTACAATTCAGCACAGTAACATACTGAATGCCAACCTCATTTCTCATATTGTGGCATACAGTATTTGTAGCTATATATTTTCTCTTCTATTGTTACTATTTGTCTTGTATGTTTGTCGCATTTGGAAATAAATATTTTCTTTCTTTCCAGATAAAATTAGTCCAAAATTGAATAGAAATTCCTTCAATTTTTGGCTGATTAATAAGTTTTAAATAATAAACGGTCAGAGCAAAAAATATTTGCGGTTTCACCTCATTCTGTAGAAGTTAGGAGCTTGTGACTTTAAGGCTTAAGCTATGTAATGTTTTATTTTTAGAGAGCTACATTGGTTAGATATAACTATCTCATATAATTTTGAATGATTATTTTGGATCTATAAACACTTTCAGGCGAATTAAATAATTTAAATGCCTATTCATAAATTCTGGATGTTGTTATTTTTGGACTATACTAAGATAATAATCTATTGAATCGACTAAACAAGGCTCAAGCAAAGCAACGGACATAGTGTTTTCGAAAATTGAAAGAAAGTAACTACTGGCATCTATAGTATGTTTCCATGTACTTGTGAACATGGTTACCAATATTTCACATCAGCTTGTTTATTTGTTGCAGAGCGATGTCGCGGTGGAAGGGTAAAGTGAGGTAGCCGGCAGATGGCAGCAGTCAGCGCGGCGATGTTCCGCCCAGGGGGCGGTCACGATCCCTCATGCTATGCTACACAGCGGGTAAGTTCATCATATAACATATAGATGGCAGTATATCGAAACAGTAATAATTTACTAGCTATGCTCACGACTTTCTTGAGATGGGAATAATACTTATATATTACATACATACATACATAAATTCACGCCAGGTCTCTTGCGGGGTAGGCACGAACAACAGCGCGCCATACAGGTTTATTCTTACACACCTCACTTGCTTCTTTGACGTTCATAGTTCTTGTCATGCACGCTCGTCTGTTCTTAAGGCTCCTGACATCACCTTCTGCTAATACACGATCAATTTGATCATGGAAGGTGTGCCGTGGCCTTCCTCGACTTCTGCGTCCATCCACTTTTGCATTGTATATCTGTTTAGTCATTCTTTCATCATGCATTCTTTCCACATGCCCGAACCACCGGAGCATTCCTTTCCTTACCTTCACCCCGACACTTTCTTTCAGACCAACTCTCTTATTACTTCGGTATTACATACGCGGTCCGCGAGCGTCACTCCGCAGATTTTGCGCAGTGCTCGCATTTCGACCGCGTTTACTATACTTTCAGGCTCTCTATTCTATACCCAACTCTCGCTTCCATACGTGAGCGTAGGTTTTTTAAAATTATTATTATTAAAATATACTTATATTTTAGCAAACATATATTCCTCAAAATCCGTTCAGTAGATTTTGCGTGAGTTACAAACATACAGCTTCACAAACTTTCTTGTTTTTAATACTTATACAATTTAGTACCTACGTGTAGGTTTGATAGAAGAATATTATAAAACCAGGTGTCTCGGCAGACGTCATCCTGCCCGAAAAAGCTTCGGTCGATGTGCCGACAGCAGCGCCACCTACCGGGTCCAATTGTGTAACAACTCAAAAACCTTATCTGTCCCATGAACAACAATTTTGCTAAAGATCATCACACGATCAAATGTATAGTTTACGATTCTATAAAGGCCATATAGACACATGCATTTTTATAACTATATATAAAAAGAAGAAGAAGATAAAAAGTGCCCAGTAAAACAAGTAACATGTATGTAAAAGCTATTCATTCTTTCTTCCCATTTTGATATTCTAAACACTACTAGGTTTCACAATCCACATTCTATTATTAGACATATTTATCAAATCAGTTATTAATTTAAATTAAATGAAACTTAATGACAATTTAAATTTTATTCTGATTTAGTAGGTAATTAATGAATTATTATTCACGTATAGCAAATAACTGTTAGGTCGTGCGTGCACTACTCATGTGTCGCTGCTATTTACTAAAGTAACTGTAACCTTCAGAACACCATAGAAGCGGGCATCACGGAGTTCCTTCTGCACCATATTCAAACTTGTGCTTCGATTTTCCATCTATTACAAATATTGGACCTATAAAGACTTTAAGGCGAATAATATATTTTATTTGCATATTCATATAGATATCTAGAACGATATTGTTATTTTTGGACCATTCTAAGATAATAACCTATTGAATTCACTTAACAAGGCATCAGGAAAGCAACGGAGATAGTATTTTCGAAAATTGAAAGAAGTATCCACTGGCATCTATAGTATACCTCAATATACTTATGAACGTGGTTACCTCTCTATATAATCTGTTGTCTTCTATGGAACTCTATAGAAGCCAATAGAAGCGCACGCACCACGGAATTAATTCCGTATAAAATCTAAATTCTGTACATTGCAACAGATTTGATACTTGATATGTGTGCTTGGCCTTATAGCAGATAGATCTGTATAAATAAAACATTTAATTTTCTTCCGCCAAAGCTTTTTTAATTAACTACACACTTAATGTAAACACGTCTGTCGTCGCGCACGCCGTACGCCCCGTGACGTAAACAAACATGGCGTATGTTTGAAATGGCCGTAATGGACATGTAATGACGGGTATTTGCAGAGGAGAAACAATGCAACCGTTATCGTCGGCACAGGGGCTTTGCACTTTGTATTTGTTGGAGGTTATGCAATGTTAGACTTTAGGTTGTGTTCACATTAGAGAAACGGTAGCGTAAAGCTCAGCGTAATCGTATAATTTTTTCAAGTCAATATTTATTGTAAACTTAGTTGAGTACCTACTGCGCTGTGTTTATTTATTAAAGATGATTGCACCATTATAGTTAGAAAATCTTCGTTGTATGTAAGAAAGAAAGAAAAAGACTATTTACAGAAATAGCCAAATAATTGCATTCCTTACACAAATATATATATACACTTATCATATGTGTACCAAATTATACCTATGCAAAATTTTGTTTTGTTTTAAAATTGTAATTCTAACTTTATATCTATAATATTATACAACTATAAATATGCTGTGTCTGTACATTGAAGTATTTAAAAACATTAAGGCGAGAGAAGCTACGTGTAAAAGATAGTATTAACATAAATTAAATGAGATTATTTGAAATTAATCTAATTTAATCTAAAGTTTTGTTTAGGTGGTTCGTTCTTTCTTCACAGCTTATTGAATAACCTGATTATCATAAGATTTAGTACATAACTAGCTGTACCTGCGACTTCGACCGCGTCGAATTTTTTTTCGCGAATACTTATAACAGAAAATAGCCTAATTTACAGTTTATATATATATTTTTTATAATTGTAATTATGACTATGTATGTATATTTCAGACACAAATGTTTTTTGTTAATGAATTAATATAAATATAAATAAATATTACATCAGCCACCTGCAGTGAAAATCCTGTTAAAATCAGTCCTGCCGTTTCAGAGGTAGCCGGAATATCCAGACAGACAAAACATTTAAATTATTGCAAAAAAAAAGTAGCGTATATAGTTTGATATCCATATAGTAAAAAGCTGCTATTTTGAAATAACAGACACTTCAATTTTATTTATCTGTATAAATATGCATTTCATATAACAGGTATGTGGTATCGAATACCTAGACCTACCTACATCGCCAGATTAGTTAAGAATTTCTTTTAAGCTAGCTTGCCTGGAAGAGATCGCTTTTAGCGATAAGGCCGCCTGTTGTTTTGCTAAGAAGTATTGGAATTATGCATTTTGTTAGTGTATTTTTTATTTTTGTGAGTAATAAAGTGTTACCTATCTATCGGATATGCTTTGTCCAGGAAGATACTACAGTTCCCGTGGTATGCGGATCCCTTTATCCTAGCAATATCACATGGAAATCCCTAGCAAATTATGTTTGCGCACAATCCATACGTTTTTGCTCTAACAACTACAATGATGTACGTACATTGTGTGTAGTGGGAAAGAATATTGTGATTAAACGGAAGGTTGTTATTAATTTCTTCAGCTACACTTTCGCTGGTTCATATATGAATAGAATACATAGACAGACAATATCCCAACATGCTTTCTATTATGGTTTTACTAGCTGCGTTCCGCGGTCTCCTCCGCGTGGTGATGGAAAATCGTTTTATTTTGGATAATTCACACTATATCTTTATAAATTATAGCCTATGTGTTATTCTGATGTGTAAGCTATATTGTTGTAAAGTTTCAATCCCTTCAATCCATATACATATTATATCCTTGGTGAAAAACTTGCCAGGCTCAAGTGAGGCAAATATCTCGTTTATCGTCTTTTCCTTTAAAACTGGGAGGACTAAGCTCAGCAGTGGGAAATTTATGGCTTAGTGTTTATTTATAGTTGGAATAAAATACAATAGCATTGATAATCTAGAGATAATTTTGTGTTTAAAGTGAACAACCGATTGGTAGTCAATAAAGGTTAAACAGTGAAATAATCATTGACATTTGTTCAAAATTGTTAACGGTGCTGTGCATTGCTGTGTTAATTAATTGAGCGTAGTTAAATTAGTACGATAACCGACATTGAATGCGTAATTATTATATGTACCTAAACTACTACGTATAGATCTGAAGTACAAAATGCTAGCTTTACATATTGTTACAACTTAGCCCCCCGACAAAGACAAATTGCACGAAGCACATTTTATTACCTGTCGGAATTTGAAATAACTGTAACTATTTTATTATAGTCTTTTTTTGTATATATATATATATATATATATATATATATATATATATATATATATATATATATATATATATATATATATATATATATATATATATATGTCGGAGAAGGCCTAGTTCTCACGACATCTCCTTTAGTTATTGCAGGTTTAGTGAGCGTCATCAGGATAAAATGCGAGCATAAAACACATGGCCAACAGTTTATACACTTTTAATTTAGATTTGATCAACATTATGACATAGTTTAGACCGAGCAGCGGATTCAGGGCACCCGCTCATACTTCCAACTTCAATACTTTCTTTAAAATACTCCATGGTCCAACTCGACCTATTGTCATCAACCGAATGTGTCACAAAAACTCCTCCGTCTACCGAAGTAGATACTACTCAAGTATAGAGGGCGTCCTTGACCCCGCTCAAGACATGCTCTGCTCTCATTGGTCGTTTATTAAATTACAATATTCATAACTTTTATTAGGTTAGAACGATCTTCAAGTTATAGAAACAGTTAACAAATCAAATAAAATTGAATCAAGAATTTTAAAAGTAGTTAAAATGTAAACAAATAATATTGTGCGTTATAAATCCAAACAACAACAATTATCAGATTTATAGCTTCCCTCCGACATATAATATACTAAATAATGTATAGTACAACGGGCGCCCTTATCGCTAAAAAGCGTTCTCTTCCAGGCAACCCTTGGCAGGGACTGATAGATTTTTAATACTGACGGTGGTGCAATTTATAAATAATGATAAATGATAAGTATTTTTTTGAAAGGAGTTCAACAGACAAGCAGACGGCCCACTTGATGGAAAGCGGTTATCATCGCCTATGGACATTTGCAACACCAAAGGTGCTACAATTAATGCACTGCTGCTCTCTTAAGAAGGACTGGAGCCTGGTCAATAGAGCCGGAACACAACCCAAGGTTGTTATGGCGACGTAATTTAGACCAGGAGTGGTAGCCATCCAGTCGGGCAAATCCACTACCACCTGGTTATGGGTTGTTTTGTCGCCTCTTACGACAGGCCACCCGGCTGCAGGAAATTGTATTCTTTCTCCGTTCATGCAAGGATAAAAGTATGCACAATACATATGTAAGCAGGCCTTTTTTTGTCACTTCTTTTTTGAGGCACGCTAATTCTCGAAAGATGTAAGTCTTTATTTTTTTATTTATAGCTCCACTTCAAAAAACCTATTGTAAAATCCTTTTTTTTTGTAAAGGTTACCAAAATGGTTTTTTTTTTCTTTTTCAGTTTTTATGGCAATATTTAGATATTCTAGAAATTTAAGGACACTGCGTGCCCTTGCGTGATCACACAAAAAAGCCCTGTATATTGTACAAAAACAATACAAATAAATATGTGTATACAAAATAGAGAAGTAATGCTTCTGCACCTGATTTTTAAAATACTGTAAGGATTTGGCTTTGCCTATATTATGTATGTCTTTAAATAAACAATCTATTATTATTATTATATTTAACTACGAAACCTTAAAATTTATTTAATCAAAAACACTACAAGTCTTGTAAATTACTCGACAGATCTTTTCACAAATCAGTTTTTGCTGTAAGTATTTTTTAGATTAGACTATTTTAAATTAAATTTTCACCCTCATGAATAGTTATCGGTCTGAAATTATTTAGCATACTGATCTTAGAATTCACGAGTGTCTTAAGCTTGTATATTATGTGCGGAGCATCAACTAGATATTTGTTAAAGGATCTACTAATTAATTTAACGCCTGCTGCACAAGCCTGTACAGCATTCCTTTATGAAAGTGGATTTCAACGTGCCTTCTAGTTATGCAATAATGCAGCTAAATTGCTTGTTGACCCAGTAGTAGGTAATAGTAACAGACATATCGAGTTTATAATATTATGAGCATTAATATACATGTATAAAATCCGATATTGTTACGACCAAGTGCCCACAAAGTGAATGCACACCTGGAATTTATTACCTTTCCCGCATTTGGACTTCTTTTGTTATTTTGTGTTTAAATTTGTAATTATGAAAAACAGTCTATTGTGTATTGAATCTTTTATGACAGTCATTAGACCTGTCTAACCTGTGTTGAACTAATTCTTGGAAATTATTGTTATGCGTCGAGACATATTGTATTTGTACAGGATAAAAGGAATGCCCGAACGGAGGGGTGAAGCAGTCAAGCGAGGATTACGATTCGAGAAAAACGTGTACATTCGATAAGCAAGATATATAGCGACCGACTTTGCGCGTGATATTGAATCGTGCAGTTTGTACTGGTTGTCTCACGTTATATTTGTACCAGTGCTTTACGTGTTTGTATAGTTCTAATAAATTCTATAGTAATTCCGACGGCATTTTAATTCGAGCCCCGCACTCGTAACAACGTTCTCCGTACATGTACTCGTTAGACTTCGATTTTATTTATAGAGAAGACTAGTGAGCGCGGCACACGTTGTCCTGCCCCGAATAAATTAAAATTTACAACCCGATTGCAACGTCATGACCAGGGTTCAATTGTGAATGTATGAAGACTCTTTATTCACCACCATAAACTTAAACCTAGAAAAATAATATGGATACATTTGCGTTAGAACATTGTGTAGTTTTATCTCTTATAGCAATCTCTCCCAGACAACCCGGTATTAAAGGAGATGTTAAAGAAAAAACATATAAATGTCACATTACTCTTACTCTTTCACACTATGGGTTCATTCAGAAATATCGTCTTACATTTATCACATCATGCGTTCAAGATACGTAATTCCCAGACAAGTGTTGGTGGTGTGATAAACTAAAACTAACACAATCATAACAACATAATAAAAATTGTGAATCTAAACCATCCAGGAGAATTTTTTGTAACTAGTCTAGTAGTAAACAAATAAAGTGCCTTACTCGGGCGTATCACGTTTGCTAGGACTAAAACGGAAAAACCCATCCAGGGGCTGCTCCAAGAAACACAATCGTCAGTGCGGTTTGCACGTGAGGTAGTACCTCGTCGCACATTAGTCTGACTTCGAAGACCTATTCCAGCACGTTTTGTCGTTGACGTTGTAATGACTACTAATCAAATAGATTTAATATATCTTGTTAAGCACACGCAAAGAATTACAGTAGCCACAACTGTATTATCTAAGAGTACCAATGTACTCTGCGTTTTAGAAAAAAAGTAATCCAAAGAAGCAATTTCCATAGCAAATTTTTATTTCTTTTTTGAGTCTTCAGTATTTTTTTTTCATTTGAACGCCGTATAAAAGCGAACAATTTTTTTTTAACAAAGCAATTCAGATCAAACGTTTTTGAGGTACAGCGAGAATAACAAACAGCAATTGATTTTTAAATTATAAAGAGATAATTTAATTTTTTAATATTTAATCATCTGCTCTATTAATTTTCTCTCTCTTCGCTCTCTCAATTATTATTTCCTTTTGTTAGGGAGAAGTTGAAGAAAAGAGAGATGACAAACAAAATATTGTATACTTGAAATTGATAGCTCTATAAAGTAAGATTATTGTACACAATATGTACAATGCACATCTGCACTATGTAATAATTCACTCTATACAACTTTAGCATCACAATAAATGCATCGGTTACATTTATTCAAACCTCTGACCTTATTTTATTCAACCACAAGTCGTGATGTCGAACGTACTTCTTAGTGCATTCCAGATTGATAGCGACTTGAAAGTAAGGTCATATACACAGTATGATATCTATTTATAACTTTAGAATATATTGTACTTAGCTTTATAATAGTTGAACTAGGGTTTTTAACGCCTACAAACCGCCCTACGCCGGTTTATACTTAGAAGATGCTGGGGGTTAAAAGAAGTCCCCCGGTACTGGAAGAGGCAGAGGAACACTTAGGGGTTTTAGTGAGTGAGTAACCGCGAGTGATAATGGCATAGCAACAGTTTTGACTGGGCATGCTAGTACCAGCCCGACCTGGCGAATCCCATACACGGATCGCGAAATATCCCCACAAGGTTCTGGCCTTGTTGCGGTTTAGGTCCTCAATTGGATTTCCCCTAGTTAAAAGAAGGGTTTTTAATGCCGCTTCATTCTCTTGAATTGCAAAACTGTGTACTGTGTATACTGGTCATTCTTCGGGGATAAGAGGTATCTAATATTGGTTCACGACATCAGTAGTTCATATATTAATTAAAATTTGTGGTAATGGGTTCATTTTTAATCTCATGATACAGCTACACTATTGCAATCATACAATGGAAGTCACTATTACACCATTATAATATTATAGTATCAATAATTTCAATAAAGCTATTTTGAACTTGAAGGACGTCATTCGCTGGTTTTGTATCTCAGGGCATATTGTTAAATCTGTTATATCATTGGTAACTTTAAATATTACTCTTCCATTAATGAATTACCGCCAAAAGTCATTTAGCTATCGGCTTAATTTAAGCTTAACTAAACGAATTATATTGGAAAGCGATATTACTAGAGATAAAGTGCGCGCGCACCTGCTGCCTTTCGCTCAATCCACTCTTGCGCAACTGTAGTGTATTTACTTTGATTCATTGTTAAATGTTTATACAGCCTGAGATAAAAATGTGTCTATTGCGTGGGTTGGCCATTTAATAACGTAGGTATTAGCTACTTTTGTACTACGTTGTTTGCTTATAGGTTGTTAACCTATAGAGAGTCGCTGTTCTGCTTCATTTTAATGAACCATTGATAGAACATTGTATGAAATTGCATCTAAACATAGTCATATTTTAATATTATAATAGCAATAATGTAATTTATAATTTGTTATGGACCTAGTCTGGATTAAATAAATATTATTATTATGAAACTATATTGTTAAACCTCTTTTTATAAATATTGTACCTTCATTTTAAAAATATATTTTTTAAACAAGAGTCATTTATATGTTAGGAGTAGAAAACCGTAAGTAACTGCTTTGTGAAATGTGTATTTTCTGGGTGCTACACGAATTTCGTTATTTAACGTCATTCAACAATTTGTCATTTTAGAATTTGGCTGTGACTAGATTGGTAGGTTGTTATTGGTTACTAGGTTGGTAGGTTGTTATTGGTTGAGCTTACGTTAGGGTCTCATTTGCTTACGAGGATACGGCGCTGCATACCCTGCAGGAATGTCCCGCATGGACGGAGCAGCGCCGAGAGCTCGTCGCCTACACCGAACTGGACCTTTCGCTCCCGGCCGTGGTTCGCACCATGGTCGGGAGCCGCACAGGATGGGACGCCGTCTCCTCCTTCTGCGAGCACGTAATGTTTGCGAAGGAGGAGGCGGAACGGGAGCGTGAGCGCACTTCTCTGCTCCGCTCCTGACAAAGGAGGATGCTCCGACGCCGGAGGTCTTATTTAGACCTTCGGCCACCGTAAGCGGGCGGCGCGGGTGGGGCCTCTAGGGGTATAGAGGTTCTCACTCATCCGCACATGCTGTCGAGATGAGAGCGCGAGTGTTCCGCGCGCGCTCATCTCTCTTCCCGTGGGGCGCGTTACAGACCGCCCCACGCCCGGAAAAGACCGAGAAGTCGCCGGGAGAGTAGCTCCCCCGGCATTGGAAGAGGCCCAGTGAGCGGGGCCCACGCCTGCCAGGGATTGAGGAGCCGGGTAGTCCATTCCCGTAACCCTGGCATAAGGCGCAGGACGGAACACCCAGGGATTTTAGTGGGTATCCCTAACTGGGGAGTGGCAATAGCGTAGCACCGGTTTTGACCGGGCACGCTAGTGCCACCCCCGATCTGGCAAATCCCACACTATCTCACTGGGTCGCCGGCATCCCCCAGGCTTCTGTGCCTGTCGCGGCTTAGTCCTCAAACGGATTTCCCCTGGCCAAAAAAAGGGTCTCATTTGCTTGAAGATTATTCTAAAATTTGAATATCAGAAAATACTCGACACTGGTGAGGTCCATAAACCATGGGAGTATATATTCCAAATAAAGTATCTCATTTAATCCGATTGCCTCGCATCTAGTACTACTTATTTTTTCGTTACTACCAAGTGAATGAGCACCTCATATACAATATTAAATAATTAATTAATTATGCTGGGGCTTCATCTGCGTTGCCTTCAAGATTTAGGCTGTGGTCGAATGCGTCTTATTTAAAGCATTAAAAATAACGTCTATATATAGATAGATAACTCTTTATTGTACACCAATACAAACATGAACTTAAGAATAAATTATATCTAGTTATGTAAAAAGGGCGGTCTTATCGCTAAAAAGCGATCTCTTCCAGACAACCCCAGTATACATATTTATATAATATACACATGTTATGTGTTTATATTTATCATGATTAACAATGTGATGTGATGTGATGTCAGGAGCCTTAAGAACAGACGAGCGTGCGTGACAAGAGCTATGAATGTCAAAGAAGAAAGTGAGGTGTGTAACAATAAGCCTGTATGACGCTCTGTTGTTCGTGCCTACCCCGCAAGGGACCTGGCATGAAGTTTTGTGTGATTAACAATGTCGCATATCAAGTAACGCATTAAACCCATCGCCATATCTATGTGAAACAGCCTATATCTGTAACATTATCCCAGAGGAAGCTCCACCTTTAGGCTTTCTTGAAATGAGTTGAAAAATATGACTTTATCTGTATCTAAAATTGTATTTACTTGCAGGTTTTTTGTATATAGTGATTTAATTCTACATGTAACTTAGGTAATAAGTCATATAAGATCATAGATAATGAATAAGTCATATAAGATTGACGTGACCCAGTAACCTCATTAATAAACCCTATGCCTTTTATTGATGATATCGCGTGTATTTTCTCAGTACATAACAAAACAAGGAAAACGTTCTATCTGGAGTGAGTTCATCTCATTAATCACGGACAAACGCGATCGTCTAATATCTTCTAGTCTCACTTCTCTTTATTAATATTGGGATTTCTCTTTTGCTAATGAAACAATGAGTTTTTATATACAACTATTCATATGTAGGTACGTGGATCCATTTGAGTCATTAAGACTTTCTCAAAATCATACTTTCTTAACGTGGGATCGACCATATATGATGGAGATTGATAGGGTATTTTCCATTTCAGTATTCCGTATTTGAAGTTTTGTAGGTGTATTATGAGTAGTTTCGGTTGTTATTTGACTAATTCCGTGATGTGATTTTATTCAAAATTACTATCCGTCACTTCACTTCCGTCATAGATTTATTTTTGCCTTCCATACTTTTCGAATCTACCGTACGATGTTGTTTTGTTCTTTGGTCTTTCATATGTTAAGTATTTTTTCTACGAACAAACGTTTTCCGCAACTTGAAGTCTGAAGTGTCGTTTTGCAAGTGAATACCGACTCTAGCCAGCCCCACTTCTTCAAGAAGTGTCCTAGTTTTTATGGTTTCTAAGTAAGTATATGGCATAAGCAGCAGAGGTTTTGGCCTAACGGGTTGAGTTTCAGAGCTCCTTAGATAGTGTGTGTCAATAACACTGACGGCAAATACACGTTATTCACACTTTGTATACCAAATTGAGAAATAAATTTGAACTCATAAAACGTTGTGAATAAACGTGCAGAGAAGAAAAATGTTAAGTGAAGAAGGTAGGAATTGGAAAATGCAGAACATTTAGAGATGCCAGCGCACAATACGACGTAACAGATATTAAATACAAAACATAATTGGTGTTACGGAAGCAATTACAACCTTTGCTGTTCGTGTTGGTACAAAACGTAATTTTGTAGATTCTTAGTGACACTTTTAATCAAAAATGAATCTTTTATTACACGCCTTAAAATCTAAGTTTCCAAAGCAGTGAAATAATTTTCAACAGAACTTCTCCACGCGAAATTGAATCAAATGCTAGTAAAGATATGGTTGGTTTTGGCCTGGAGACTTGGAGAAAACAGTTACAGAAGGGAAGTGCTAAAAGGTTATTTGTTAGGTATCATTGCGAACGCATTGATTGAACCGGATGACGTCAGTTATCAATGGTTTACTGGATTTCATTTTCAATTGGTTTTACTTCAACTATTTTAAAAGGTAGTGAAATGTTGAAATACGTAAAATATTCTTCATCATTATTAAGAGGAATGCGTCTTTAAATACACTTACTAAAGAGAATCCTAGCCTTTTAGCATAATATATGGACGATTTTCATACAAGTCTTAAATCATCTTAAATGTTATTTTTCACTGTCAATATTAATCTTTAATAATAATTAATTAGTGATATACACGTAAGTTCAGAAAACCTGCCTAAAAAGTGTTTAGACTCTGCTAGGCTTTAAGCCAACTTAAATAATGAGACGCAATTCCTTTGAACACTATTTAAATTACTAATAAACTCTTAACGTTAAAACTAAATAAGAAGTTTTGTATATTTTATTTTAGAATTATTAGTTATAACACAATAATATAATTATCTATATTTTTAATAGCGTACAGGCGTACAATAAAAACGTTGCCTTGCTTTTTGTGTCACATTATCCTCTCCATCTTAAGGTTGTCTGGAAAAGATCGCTATCGTTAATAATACCGCCATTTGTACTTACATCTAAGCTCTTTTTGAATATTGTTATTTTAACTTGATTGCACAATAAAGTATATCCCATAATATTTATTCCCTACACTAATAATAAATAAATCTGTCAAAATTAAAAAAAAACGCAAATACGAAACTTCGCAATTAAAGCTTCCGATTTGTTCCAAGTATGTAGAGAATAATGATTACAAAATATAAACTTTTTATTAGAAGTTTACAAAAAGCTTATAGAAAACCATAGAACATATCTATCTATCAAAGTAATGAGATTGCCTTACAAGTTTATAAGAAAAAACCCGCGTCATTTCACTCGGCATCTTCAGCTACTTGCTAAAGAGCTAACATTACGCGCTCCATTGGGTTTATAGCAAAGATTATGTGTTTACTGTTTTTATTATAAGATAATAAGGAACCAAAGCCTCATACTCATATATACACTAGTCTTATGAAGATAAGTATGCTATTTTAGGGGTCCGTATCCAAATGATAAAAATAGATTCCTTACAATTTTGTTAGATCTAGTATCATAGTCATTTTCTCAAAACTATTGTCAAACTATCAAAAATATCAATGAATACTATATATAAACGAATCGGTAGACAACTACACCACTGTTTAATCCCAAGTAAATTATGTTTTTATTATGGCATGGAAGAAGAATATGATTTTACTACGAATAAATGTGGATTTCAATCAAAAGTATAAACGCTTATTACATTGTTCTGAATTCGTAATTGGAATAGTGTAGTACTTGTTAGGATAGTTAAGATTTTCATTGCCCAGTAAGAATAGTTCATAACTTCTTTACTCGTTTACGTCCCACATTAGGATAGACTAAGGTCCACTTGCACGCTATCTCAACTAACTTGGAGTTAACTGCTAACACAGGGTTAAATAGACAACTAATCTTGTACCACCAAAAGTTCGGAGTAAACCCAGGGTTAAATTTCTAAATATTTATTCCACCAATGTGGAAAGGTAAAGTCGCTGACACAAGGTTAGTGCAACTTAATCTCAAGTATATGTTAGCTTTCTAGTGTTCAGATACAACCAGGAGCTAAATTCGGTGTTCCTACCGAAATCAGGCAAACCTACAACTGAGACGATAGTTTCCGGCGATTTTGATGAGATAGTAATAGTAGAATTGGTGGAATTGCGTATTTTTGCTGATGGTTGGCTTTATCAGCTTTTTGATCACTATTACGATTTTGTATTTCGCTACTGTATTACACAAAAGCATATCATCACTATTTCACGGCTTTTTATGCATTATTCTGAAAAACAAAACCTACTTTATAACTTTCACACAACAAAATAAATAAATGACATGAGACAATACGGTTAAAATAAAAATCTTCAGCCGTCATAAAATGCAAGATATTTAAGGAAGGTTATATACAGTGTGCTGTAGTGTAAAAGAGACAGAGAAGACTGTTTCATTTTAAATCTCTGGTGGGATTGCAACCAAACATAACAACCAGCTAAACAAAAGAAACATCAGGTTAGTTAACCCAGTGGTATTTTTTAGTAGAGCAAAAGACAATGATAGTTAATTTTTCAATTTACTAAACCCCAGTTTACAAACTCTACATTTATTTAAATTGACTATGTGTGCAAGTGGGCCTAAGTGTAATAAAAAGTGTAATCGTATACAGGATGTATAACATTTTTAACATTTCATGCGATTACACTTTTCAGTTTGTTTTCATCAGTCAGCTCGGGGCTATTGCCTTAATTATTTATGTTTGGATAGATCGTTCTGTTCCATTCGAACTGAGTAAGGAGGCGATCTGTTAAAACGCCTGTAGGCTGCTTACGGCGTGACGCTGTAGGCGGCCGATGAATGCTCATTATGAAAATGGACTACTAGTAGAATGGTACGTTTTGTGCGTCGTGTTATCATACTTCGCACGCCCAGTCCGCTGTCATTCTTGAGAATACGATTCTGATCTTAGTCAAATTGTCAAACAAATCTGTCCAATCATAGAGGGTGTACGGGAAAAGCTTACGCGTGTTGATACGTCTCCAGAGTGACTATCGCTATATAATGTTAATTCGGCGACGACCGGGGCATCCGACGTCGATTAATGCTATACGCTGGCTTCAGCATCTATGTCAGTCACGGCCTTAGGATTCTGATAGATACTATAATAATATGACTACGAGCAACAAAATCGCTTCCTTTATTGACGCTGCCTTTTTGATTTGTCGGTGCAGTAGCGGTATACGTGGTAGTAAAAGCTTACTTAACGTCTATATGAGCGTTGCCTGATTCACTCGGTATGTGCCGCTACCGCACTGATACGGGGGCAAATCAGGAAATGCTCATAGAAATATAGACGCTCGATAACCTTTTGGTACTGTCACATATCACCTCCAAGTTAACTATGGTTACCGTATTATTCGAGCATACGGATTCCTACTTCTGCTGCATCTACTAGAAAGCGGCTTAAATCATATTTAGGTATTAGGACAAAGTAATAATCACTTGACGTCGTTTTTGGGCAAATGGCATTGAATTATTTTCCTTTATACTTATGCGTAATAATTATTTGAGTGAACACATCACCACGTTCTAGTACAATAAGCGTATAATTAAATCATATGCGTTTTCACCGCTTTTCGATTATATCCGTGTGACATAAACGAGTTATGTTGGCAATAAACCGGTTCCCCGATAGATTTACTATAACACCAAACCGTATAATATTACGTATAGTAATTTCCGCATCGCATCAAGAATATTTGGCCCTATCAGAGTTTTATTAATTTATAGGTTAATGTAACTAAATCATATTAAGTATTTGCTATTAAGTGTAAAGGGCTCTTACCCTTCTCGCTCTAATGATAGTTCTTAGTTATTAGCTCTTAGTTTGATAATAATACCAAAAATGTCAAGTTCCTTTGAAAGCTTAAAGTACTAACTATGAAATATGACTGTATTGTAAACGCGACTATAGAAGTGATAGGGTTATTCGTACCCGCTTTCGAAATAGGTTTCACTATTAAATTAACAGCTGTAAATCTTGCAATGTACTTGTGTTTAGTAGTACTAAAGTTATCAGAGAAATTCGACGGTTTGATCGGGGGAAAAGTGCAATTTAATTTTGCAATCGTGCAATCTGTGATTTAAGATCGACCGTTCAGTTTCTGAAATATGGAGTATTTGTATTTTTAATGAAACATATTCTACGGACTCAATGTTTTGTTCCTTTTTTTTAGAAGTTATACTTTAAAAAGTAGTTATTAGTAGTATTATTTGTTTATATATGATTATTTCAGCAGACCGTTGTCCGTGACCACGGCCAATGAAAAGCGGCCGAAACGTCGGATTAACCAAAATCAAATAAACTATCGCGTTTAAAACCGTTAAAAAGTAGTTTTATTTTATATTTTTGTTATGTATAAAAGTCGCGAAAACTTAAGAAAATATTAAGTCTTTAAAAGTATTAGTATAAAATATATTTCTTAAAATTGTATATCATTGCAGGTATATATCTCATACATAAGTCACCGAGATAAATTCGTAAAGTACGCACGAAGCAGGTACGAATAAGAACAATCGGCGGTTTGCTTTTAGCGTCGTACATCGTACGGTGGAGGAAGCAACCCTCGTTTTATTGTTGCTATAAATTTTACGCCGACCATAGAAGGGAAGATTGCTCCTGAATTTTTGTACTTCAACGCAATGAAGGGGTGTTCGTGGATTGTTTGGTGGCGACTGATTCACGACGAATTTTTAGAACATTCTTGATTTGCATCGAATTTGTGGGATATTTTCAATATGCGCTGAGTATATAGGACATTTTTAATTCGCGCCCAATCGATAGGGACATCTCTAGCAGTAAAGAACTCCTTTTCACATCCATATGCGATAGAACTACGAAACTTATTAGCAAGTTCAGTGTAGGTAGTAATACGAGTATAGGGGGCAGCATAATCAGTGTTAAGCAAAGCGTTCGAATAGCTAGCGGCGGGTCTGATAACAACAACATTCGCTATACATTCATATCCATATCGAACAGAGAACCAACAACCAATTTTCGATCCTTATAGACTTTCTTGTAAAGGTATAAAAATAATGTTGTCTTATTTCCAATCGTTCAGGATCAGTTTCAAAATCTTATTTCGCATTTTAGCAGATGAGAAATAAATCATGTAGGTTCAAAGATTATTCTAAATAAATAATTACAATTATCAACGAAAAGCCAATGTCAATTCAACGTCCAATAGGGTCCACGAAAAACTTATTGCTTAATAGAAACACGCAGATATTAAAAGTGAATCGAGATTCGGGCAGTGTACCGGAACGTGCGCGAGCGTTTCGACTCCGACTGGACCACATTGCACCTGGATTCTGGACACCAAGAAGGAGTCAATATCATCGATTAATTTAGATTAGTTGCTCGCACTAAAAATCTTTAGATAGATTGTAACTATAGTTGGTAAAACTTAAAGACACATTTATAAGTAAGTACATATTTGGTCGGAATGTTTTCACCTTAAGTACGAGTTCTGGATAATCAATCAGAATTAAATTCAATTACAATGAATTTATAAACTAAAAGAATCAAAGAAAACTGGGTAGAATACAATATAACTAAATATAAATAAGCTATAGTAATATTGGATTCTACGCATAGCCCTTCAAGACTATAAGTAGAATACCGAGCCTATATCGCCGTCTTCTATTAATAAGGTGCCCAGAAAGCTGGATACGTTTTCTCGCGTAATCGTCAGTCAGATCCATTGCCCTTTCTTCAGAAGACTCTTCTGAATAGTCAATGAGTTGTTCTGATAATTTTTTGGACAGGCTGATAGCGCCAGGACCTCAACGACCAAGCGTTTAACAAACGGCACTAATATATAATTCTCACTGAGGGTACACATTAGCGCCGCTTGAGTGATTCAGCTGCCTCCACCGCCGCACCGGCTGATCTAGACGTGTTTGTTAAATGGGATGCGGCCAACGTATTCACGCAGGTCGCATTCGAAAACAAACGTTTTCCATGTCGATAGGAAATTAGAGTCATTCCGTCAGGATGCCTACCATCGTCATGTGCAATACCGTTCGGCTCCAACGGCACGTTAGTAGCAAATTAGATTAATAATACAAACCTCTTGGTATTCAGTCAGTCTGCAAAAATAGGCATATCGTATTTCTTTATTATTCTATCAGATTAGGTGAAGCTTGTTTGTGGGGTAATGAGAATTTGTAACAGCAATTTTAATGATCTATCGCATATTTTTCTTAGAATTTTCCTGTCTTTATCTATGCATTTAATGAAACCGTAATCCTATCAAAATATTATGTTGATTTAACATTTAATCAAAACTGTTTTCTGTAGGTAAACGAATTCATACCTAGTACATAAAATTTATTCCTGGTTTATTTCTGGTTGAAGTAAGTTTTGAAATGTTTTGAATGTTTACTAATTATTTTATTACATACTGAAGTGTACTAATATATAAAGCTCGAGAGTTTGTTTGTTCTAACGCGCTAATCTCAGGAACTACTGGTCTCATTTGACAAATTCTTTCAGTGTTAGATAGCTCATTTATCAAGGAAGATTACAGGCTATATAGCATCTCGCTAAAACCAATAGGAGTGGAGCACTAATGAAGAATGTTTCAAAGTCGGGGATTTATTTAACTATTTCACGCGGACGAAGTCGCGAGCAGAAGCTAGTATGTTATAAGTAGGTATTAAGTTGTGCGTTTCATAGGACCGATCTTTTATAAGAACCGCTATTTAATGTAAATTTCAAACGTCAGGGTATATCATAAGTATGGTAATAATCTTTTAATAGATTTTAAGAGAAGAACCGTGTAATCTTGGGCTAAAAATCTAATTTTAGTCATGATGTAGGTACAGATCCAAACAGATATTCTATGTATTCTCAATAAATAAATAAATATGTGTGTCTGTAAGAAGTGAAACTTCTTTATGACCTTATTTTTCGAAAAATGATCTACTATATGCAACTTTACAGAAATTGGTTAAATAAATAAAGCCCTTACTACGGTCCAATTGACCGTGGTAGGGGCAAGAAAAAGATGGCGCGTAACCGATAAATGTGACGCTAATTTTTTTCCAACGCCGATAAAGAAGTCTCACCTTAATAAATTTTAAAAAAATTACATGGAATGTGCATCATGCATCATTCATTCGCTTGCTTTCCACCGGTAAAATTTGTCTACAAGCCTTGTAAACTTATACTATGACTATAACTTAACTTATGTCAATTTTTAACCGGTAGTAAGGCGATTGAACGGTTAGTAAAATATATGAACCGGCCATTAGTAATCGTAGATATTCTGTTGTGCTTGAATAACGTATATTCAAATAATAATAACAATATCTTCTAAGTTTTTATGGACCTAAATTTTGTTATCATTGTTTTATCAAACTTGTATTTTTGTTTCAGGTAAGGATAAGATTTATTTTACCACAAAGAAGTTTACAGTAAGATTAATCTAGTTGTACTATATTAATTACCTATATAATATAGTGAAGCTAAAAACATATGTGTAAGTTGTCACGCGTGGACGAATTTCGACCATAATAATTTGCTGTCAAAGACTATGTACTTCTTCGCCAAGTCTACACTGTTAATTAGACTTGAACAATAAACAAAAGAATATATATGCATGTGTATGTCTAATACATGGTAGTGTGTGTAATGTTTTTTTGTGTGTAGCTACATATAATTTTCTCCTTACATTCTTCTCTATTTTAGTTATGACTACCGACACTAAAATAGCTGATATACACTTTCATAATGTATATATATGATATTTTCACGGTGAGAAGGAAGTTCAAAGTGATAATTATGTTTTGTTGCATTCTTACACATTTCACCTTTGTATTGTCACTATGACACTAACTAATGCAAACAGCCTTGCAGAAGATATTTGGGTAAAAAAGTACCAAATATACCAAATATTAACTATTTGGGCAGGGATTCCCCTTTATTGTTCAGCCTTTGGTGTGACTATTCACACCGCACAGTAAGCAATGAACACCGTCTACACGCCTCACCGCCTTTTTATACGAAACTACTACGAAACTACCAAACAAAATAATAATATTACAACATTGCTATAAACAGCAATTATATTGTTAGCAATTATAGTGTTGCCAGGATCATTTTATTATCTATGACGATTGTTTATGTGATATTAATATACTCTATGACTGCTGTGATAGACATCGCGTAACACTAAATTAAGGCGAAAGCGTTGAAACTACTTACGAACCAAAATATTGTTACGAGCTACAGGACTCGAATTAAAATAAATGCCGTTGGAATTACTATAAATGGCACGATTAATTTACACGCGAAAAGTCTGTCACTATATCGCCAATCGAAAGTACTACACGGCTTTCTAGTATCATAATCGTCGCTTGCCTGCCCCATACCTCCCTTCGGACATTGTTTTTTACTAAACTGTAAAATACCGACAAAGGGTCCGCGTTAATACGCACATCTGGCAAGCTTTGACGCACTGCAATAAAAACAAGGATAAGTCCGACACTAATGGCGGCCATAAAATAAGTACGATAACAAGCATGTTTTGCTGAATTACAAATAAACACAAAGTAAACAAAAGAATTCCTAAATCATAGAAGGCAATAAACTGCGTTTCCCCCATGAATTACAAATTCTAAACACAAAGTAAACAAAAGAATGGCTAAATCATAGAAGGCAATAAACTGCGTTTTTACGACGTGCAGGTGTGCGTTCTTTGTCTGCATGTAACAATACAATACGTGTATAAATTTGGATATAATGTAGCCGCTTGTTGAAGCGCTAAGTCTGAGAAGTGACATCTTGCACGTTATAAACTTGCCGGCTCTCTGTATCACTAGTAGTAAAGCCGAGAAGCGAAGATATGGATGTGACGAGCTTTATATTCGGGCTTTAAAACTAGCGGGAATAATTCGTGAGAATTTTTGTCTCAAACAAAGAAAAACAATAACTGCTTTATATGATTTAAAGAGTTTTATTTTAAATAAATTTTATAGATCGTCTTTAATATTAGTCATCTTTGGAGAGTTAGTGCGAAAATGGTAATTTTATAGCTAAAGAGCGAATTTTCCATAGAACTCCAGGAATACATTTAATTGATAACAGGTAAAGTAGAAGACGTATCATATTTATATATAAGTTTCTCCACGGCTTCGCTACGGGTCAAAGCCTAGAAAATGGTAGGAGTAGGAGAAGTTAACGAATATACAGACAGACATATGCGGAAAACGACTTTCTTTTATACTATTTAAAGAAGACTATTTAAATTATAGTCATCATCATCCAAATGTTGAATACGGCAGATGTCGTTCTGCCAGGAAACGCTTCAATCGGTATGCCGACAGCAGAGCCACCTACTTGGTCCAATTGTGAACCAACTCAGAAACCTTCTTTGGCTCATGCACAAGAACTTTGCCAAAGATTATCACACGATCAAATGTATAGTTTACGATTCTATAAAGGACATACAGACAGACATTTATTTTTATAGATAAAGATATTCAAATTTTAAATGTAATTCCGTCAATTTCAAGGCCCCAAGACAACCCACGCTGTCATAAGCAAACAAAACGGAATGCTCCACGAAAACATTACTATGCCATAATGAAACACTCCTGTACTTGGATAAACAAAATTTACATTGCTTTTATAAGACTTGCGAGAACAAAACAAAGTTATAATCTTGGTTCAATAATAATTAACATATGTTTGTTGTGTTTTAGACGGTATATATACGGTTACATATCAAAGCAGCTATCGTATTATAAAACTAGCTGATGTCAGCGACTTCGTCCGCGTGGTGCAGTTTTGACTATTTCACGGGAACTCTTTAATTTTTCGGGATCAAAAGTATCCTTTGTGTTGACTGAATAATCTACCTCCATACAAAATTTCAGTTAATTCAGTCAAGTCGTTTCGGAGATTAGCCGTTACAGACAGACAAACATAGAAACAAAAAAAAAAAAATCTATTTCACTTCTTACATCCCCTGACTCGGTTTTTAGCATTTTTTTCATTGTACAGAAGTTAGCTTGCAGTGACCACATTATCATATTTCTAGATGTGTCACAACATTGTCAACTTCCTGGTTGTCAATAGTTTAAATTTATTTCACGTGACATTTTAGTATATTATACTAGGAGATAACAACATTTTGGAGCACTCAGAAAGCTTTTATGTAAATTTTAACCTTTTCTGAAGTGCATTGTGCTAAAGCAATATATAAAATTAATTTATAAAAGGATACAAACTAACACTCGAACCAATTAAGGGTAAAGTTTAACAATAAATATATATATATATATATATTTAGCTTTTATATTGACAGTGTTATAATGATTTCAAGTTAGGCCGAACTAAACTGGATTTTCATTCAATTCATACTGTTCACTCTGAAAAATATAGAATTATATTCCTCAAAACAGTTCTTGGAATTTTATATTTATTACTGCCTTATTCAGAGACCACAAAAGAAGATAAATTTACAATCTACTCTTATGTTAAGTACTAATGTTACTGTCATCTGCAACAATGTTGGCATCAGTGATCGTTTCATGCAGATTGTTTTAATTGCTAATGACGTTAAACGTTGACATATACCGTATGTACATATACTAATCTTTCCACTCATTAACAAACTTATTTTTAACGCTTTAAATAAGACACATTTGGCCACAGTCACTAACAGTAACATTATGTCAGATGGAGTAGGGACATTCAAAATACAAAACAATTCAAATATCACCATCATCAAATTTCAGCGAGGTAGTTAAAACGACCTTTTTTGGTTGTAGCTAGGTATTTATTATTTTAACTACTAATTAATAAACTTACAACACTAATGGCCATGTACGAATAATAAACACAAAAATTTTGTTAACACTCTTGCAATAATTCACTTAAATGAGCAACCTTATACAGTCTAATGATATTTAATATCATGCCTATTTGCGGTGACACTAACTGTTTTTAAGTATGTCGGAAGAAACACAATTACAAGAACAAATTAGATTTGATCTTTTCCATGAAAGGTTTTGTGGTTTAGGCAAATTGTTTGACCTGGACAAGAATAACTAATGAATTTGTAATATAATTATATATACGAAAGAAATAAGTTATGCTGGAAGTACACTCTCCCCCGAATGCTCTCGCCATGTCTCACTGAAGGCACTCGCGCGAGAGTTGAGGGACGAGTGCGACTTTTTACTCTCTCGTTTATTCACTAAGGGCTAAAAAGGTCGAGAAAATTGACGGATTACAAATCACGGCAGCTGTTACTCTATGCTTTATCAGTTATTATAATTACGTTCAAATGTACCATACAAAAAACTTAAGCTCAGCTTCATTATTCCACATAGTGTTCAAGCCAAATGTCAAACGTCTGCGCATATAGAAAACTTGCGCTATACAGAATGACGCGAGAATGTACAGTGATGCATTTGCGAGGATAAGCGTGACCCTTTGACTAGCGTAAAAAAATCCGACCTGGAATGGAGAGCAGACGAGACGAGGCACATAAGGAGATGAAGCTAGTGGACTATGTACACTCTCGCACTCGTTATTCCTCGCGATGCATCGAAGAGAGTGGACAGGTAGCCTAAAATATTTATGGTCGAGAATTAAAGTACATAAATCTATAAAAGGTTAAACTGTGTTAGCAGGACTTACAAGTAAAACATAAAGAAAGATATGTATTTACAAAAACTGTACGCAACTTCACGGCATCGAGGATAGTAACACAGCATTGTCTTAGTAAAGAAGTGATACAACGCTGATTTTTAGTTCCAGCCTCCATCAAATCATTCATCAGACATTTATGTAGGAGTATTATTTTGTTGATTTGTATAGAGAAGAGATGTAAAGATATTCCGCCTCCACCAGGTCCCGGTAGAAGGCGTGCTTAGGAAGGCGTAGGCCCAAGAGTTGGCGGGCTTAATGTCGTGGGTGTCCTGCGTACTAATTGGTGTCACAAAAATGAAGCTGTACAAAACGGGAATTGAGGAAAAATGTAGGAAAGCGGACTCTGGGTTTTAAAGCTGAGAATGATGTTTAGTTTTTAGAGATGGTGATGGTGGCTTTACTTCCTTATGATATACATCACTCTATTTTCTATACATACAAAGAATGCTCGTAAAATACAGGGTACATATTTGAGCCGTTTCGAGTTGAGATTTAGGGTTCATGCGGTCTAAGTGGCCACAAACTGTTTCTAAATATTAAGAAACTTCTGCTCGATGTGACAGGAGACCGGAAAACTAGAGCTTGCCTCGTTCAAATGATTATTTTGGATATTATAGAATTATGAAAGGGTAGCAGCCTCTGTATCCAGAGAGGTAGAACTGGTAGACTTCTAAGGGCATTATCCAGTGACAGTCATCCGGTGGAACCGAACGGGATTTAATGTGGATTAAGCGCGGTATTTTATTGAATTTTTATAAGTCCGACATTTCAGCCACCGGGCCGTCAAATTCTCGTTATTAAGTGGGTAACTTTCACAACACAGAATATCCGTGTGTGTAGTCTCCACATTCGGAAGTGTTGTCTACACGAGTACTTAAGATTATTAAAGAAAAAACGGGGTGATTTTAGTGGATATCCGGTAGACGCAACGAGTTCACATTGCCTCGTTCTCTTTTCCCTAGTGATGGAGAGTAGAGTATATAAAGTATTTTTACTTCACAACAAAATAAAAGCCGTGGTTTAAATCTACCATTCCAGTACATAAATGTAGTTATTTAACTAATAATATACCTAAACTTTAATGTTAACAACTAAGTAATATTAGTTAATTGACAAAGCAGAGTTGCAGTTAATCATAGTATGATAAAGTTTCGCTCAAGAACATGGGAGAAACTTAGACCTCATAGACTCGAATTGCATATTGTGTTGCAATTACTGGGAAGTTAGAGTTTGTGAACCAAAACTATTATACGAGATCAATACAGCGCAGTAGTTTCACGCCCGAGATTCAATATGGGACTGAATAATGACAAACAGACACAACTTGTAATTTATCTAAGGTCGCGTGCAAATGGGCCATCGGCTATACCCACCGATTGGTGGCCGCCACACGTGTACACCGAGACCCTATAAAATGTAAGAAAAAGCGTGTGAACTGCCTCGCTGGCTACATGTCGGCTTGTGGTCGGTGGACCGTTTGCGATGAGCCTAAGTAAGATGATGTGTATATTAGGGTGGGTCAAAAAAAATTTTTTTTTTAAGTGACACGGAAAAATCGGTCAGCTCTTTATTTTAATAGGAAGATCCTCCGCATCGCAGTTTTGTATTTTTTTCTCAGTCTATAAAAAAAAATCACACCTCATCATTTATCAATTGAACAGAAAAATGTTCCGAAAGAATTTTTTAGGAAATTTAATACTCTACAAAAAAGGCACTAGGTTAGGTAGGTTTATTAAAATTTATACAGTAATTTAAGTGGCTGTATAAAAAGTTGGGACAATGAATCGAATGCATTTTCCTTTACATATACAACTAGCTGTTCCGGCAGACGTCGTCCTGTCCGGAGAAACTACAATCGATATTTAACAAATAAAAAATAGAGGGTAGATAATTTAGGGTTGTATGTATTTTTAATGCATCATAAAAAATCTAAAATTTAAAAAATAAATTGGGTGGACCCTTAACAGTTAGGGGGATGAAACATGCTGTCCAATTCTCAAACCTACACAATATGTTTACGCTTTGGTTCAATTTTATAAAATCACAAAATCTTGAGCACAATCAGTAAGTGATGGAAGGACACAAAGGGAACTCACCAGATCTCCATCAAACGGTCACGACGGTTCTTCTATAATACTTTATCGTCTGGCCTCTATTATTAAGTCTATAATAGTATTTAAGTATTTGTAGCACAACACAATTTAAATTACTTGTTTTTTATTAATTTCAATTAATCGGCTTACGCACAGAGCACAATTCGACTACCTACTTTTCTTCGCACGATTTCTTCTGACCCAGTGAGTGAGGTATCTTTGGCTCAAATATAGGGAGTCATGAATGGAAGAAAGGGACGGAGAATTATACGTCATGCACTCAAGTAATGCTATTTAAATAAATAATGAGGCGACAGTTTATTTATCATACTGCTACAATTTCACATATCGAACGTATAGCGGATTTTACTTTTAATATTAATTAAATGCTATAAATGGCGTAAACACAATATGCACACAAAATTTCATGAGAATCGGTCAAACAGTTTCATAGGAGTATGGTAACCAACATTGTGACACGAGAATTTCATATAAGTTGTATTCTGTGGTGTTATCTATGGTTCGTATAGTTTAAAAAATTATTGACATGAGGGAAAATCGTATCCCAGGGATGAAAAGTACTGTTATCATCCTCGTGATCAGGCTACTCCAAGCGTACTTTCAAAATTTCAAAAATTAAACTATGGTTTAAATGTCTATAACTTGTACGTAAATAGGCAATGTGAGAGGGAAAATGTGCATATACAATGAAAATAAACATATTGATGATAGATCTATCTATATATCATCAATATGTTTATTTTCATTGTATATTTGTTCATTGTTTCATTGTATAACACTTTATTGTACACCATTACAGAAGAACTTACGAACTAGTATTATTCTAATTGTGTACAAAGATTAGGAGTGGCGATGCTGGTATACATAATTATTGTACGATTACTTACATTTTAATAATAAATATATAACTGTACTATATATACAAATATACACATTTAAACATAATAGATATATGTTGTCCATATGATGTTCCATTCTTAAATAATATTTATGGCAAGAAGTAATTGATTAAAAAAATACATTTATTGATTGGATTCCAAAACTGTTACACATTTTCATAGATATTGTTACACACCGACAAAGAAATGCTCACACCTGGCAGTCGTAAAACGCAGTTTATTACCTTTCCTGCATTCGGAGTTCTTTTGTGTACTTCGTGTTTAAGTAAAACATCCTATTGTTATGGTACTTGTTTTATGGCCGTAATTAGTATCAAATAATCTTCGTTGTTATTGCATTGCGTCGAAGCTTGCCAGATGTGCGGATTAACTTAGTGAACGCGGCCCTTTGTCGGTATTTAACAGTTCAGTATAAAACATGCCTGAACGGAGAAGAGAGGCGGTCAAGTGACGATTATGATACTAGCAAGCTTGTGTGTAGCGATATAGTGACGGAATTTGCGCGTGTTATTGAATCGTGCAGTTAATACAGTGTCTAGTTACATATTGTACCTGTTTTATACGTGTTTGTACAGTTCTAAGATACTCTATAGTAATTCCAACGGCATTTTAATTCGAATCCTGTCTAGCTCGTAACAATATATAATGAATTGAATACATCTCTTATAGCTATGAATCCAGATGTGTGCAATCTCAGCGAGATATCATGATAACACCAATAGGAAATAAGTAACGCAGTCACGTACAAAGGGCTAGAGATAACCAAGGGTACATTGTAGTCACTGTGGTTCTAGGCATACAAATTCTATATTTTCATCTCTTGACTATTTTAATATGAAAGTTTCATTGGGTTAATAATTCCCAATAATTATTTGGAATATAATTATATTTTACTTCTAAATTTATACAGATATTTTTTTGTAATTATTGCAATTGGGCCAATTTTTATTTTCATTATATAAATTATTTTATAGTGGAAACTTACATACATACATAACTTCACGCCAGGTCCCTTGCGGGGTAGGCACGAACAACAGAGTGCCATATAGGCTTATTCTTACACACCTCACTTGCTTCTTTGACATTCATAGCTCTTGTCATGCACGCTCGTCTATTCTTAAGTCTCCTGACATCACCTTGATTGATTTAAGTATTAATTTTGTGTTTTATATTTAAGAATATTAATTATTGTTTGTTTCCCAAAAAAAATAATTAAAGTGTCTGTTTGTAATGTCAAAATAACAGCTATAACTAAATGCATGTGAAAGTATATAAGAGAATTATATCACAAAAAATCATTTTTCAAATTTTTGTCTGGAAATTCCAGCTAATCTCTGAAACGGCTGGACTGATTATGACGGGACTTTAAGTGGCAGATAGCCGATGTTATAAGGAGTAACTTAGGTAACTTTTTTTGGATTTCTGAGAAAAAATCACACACGAAAATTCATTCATCATTGTTTTGTGATTTTCGATTCTCTCTCTCTTATCTTTCACCATATCCCAATTATTTGAGGTCGTCACATTCCTCCAATCTGACATACAGCTTCTGTTACACCACATATCATCATATTATCATCCTTCACACAATCCATCCATCTTTTTTGGCCAACCTTTACATTTGTACCCATCTATCTTGTAGTTTAACATTTTTTTTGTCACGTGACTTTCATTCCTTCTCTATATGCTCATGCCAACTTAATCTTCTTCCCTTATCCCCGTAAGTATATAAAATCAATCGAACTAGTATTTCTTAAGTTAATTAATCAGCTGTAACACATAGATAGACGATAATATACAGGCATATAAGCAAATAAACAGGCACCAAAGTGGTTTTATTTTCTGTCTCTGGATATCGAAACCCTATAGGGCGGTCCTTATGTCTAACCAACAGTTCATTTGCTGTACTATCGGTTAACACTTTGATATAAGCTACAAGTATATTCAAATTTTTACCGATGGTAAGGCAAGCGATGGCCGGTTCCTATACAATCACTTGCCTTATCATCAATTGAATTTTGGCTTTATTTGTGCCTCTATGCTGGCTATATCTTGCTGGATAATTGAAAATGTGTTATAACATGCCAATTTTGGGACCTGAAGTGGTATAATGATTCATGTTGAAGTAATATTTATTCATGAACATTTCATATTACATATGAATACAATCTAAAGGTGCCAAAGAACCATACGTGACATCAGTCGCTTAGGAGCAATATAATGGAGCGTTGTCACGAAATCAGACGGCTACGTGTTACAAAACTAAAAACTCAACGAACGTGAGCAAATGTTGAAATAATAGCAGAAATACGAAAGGATTTGATAGTATTGTGGTAATAGTTAATATAACCATTAACGAAATTTAATTTTGCCAGTATTCAGAGGAAGCCTAAGCTGGCTTTCTGACCTGAAAGTTATACCTTTTTCCTTCTTCTTAACATATTATAAGACAAATCCACTTTCCGTGTCTGTACTAAACTACCTCATAAGGCTGTCGATAGCCTTATGATGTCACGCGTCGATTGTCAGTAGGGTTGACAAAAAAGGTTACATAAATAGTTGTTGCAATAAATGTATTATTTTAATTTATTATTGTATATACTGTTACGAGTCGCGAGACTCGCATCTAATCATCAAAATGCCTTTAGAATTACTATAGAGTTTATTAGAACTATACAAAAACGTATAACACAGGTAAAAATATAACCGAACACAACAAATTCAAACGTAATTCAGAAAGTCGTAATTCAATAAAACGCGCAAAGTCCGAGACTAATAGATTAGGGAAAACTCTAGTACCAGATAAATCTTTAATCGAATTTTGGTTAAATATTATGTTTATATAGTCAATTTAAGGCGCTTACTACTTTATAGTATATAACTTAGATTGTTCTTAAATTTTGAATATAACAAAGAAATTTACATTTAATGTCATTAGTGGAGTCCAATAACGGGGTTTTTGGAGTACCAACATCATTTTCTAAAAAAAACAAGATTTTTTTGAGTATTATTAAACTATTGATCTAAAGAAACGCATGTTTACCTAATATCAAACCGGTACTTGAACTGCAAAAGTATAAAACTGTGCTTCACTGACAACTCCAATTCAAGATAATGATGTAAATTACGTATTAAACAAAAAACTAAACATAAAAATAAGAAACTAATGTGTATTTTTTTCGTTTGTAAGAGTGTGAGTGTGTTCATATGTGTGTGTGTGTTGTGTGTCTTTTGTGATTGTTTGTGTACCGAGTCTAAGTGCGTGTATTTATGTATATAAGCTTGTGTCTGGAGTATGTTATAATCAATTAAAATCGTTTCGATGTATATATATATTATCTATAACAAAAGCGTCACTTGTTCAGATTGAGTAAAATGTGTGGATAGTTTAAAAAATGAGACCAGAAAAATTGCCTAAGCGTGTCTTCGGCCAGGATTCAAACCACATTCTTTTAAATGATGTAGGTACAAATACTATAGCTACATAGTCGTCAAGACTTACTTACCTTGTACAGTATCACATTTTGAAATAAATACTGTCGAAATAATTATATTATCGCGATCGTAAACAAGACTTACGTAATCGTTATTCAATGAAACAACAAAGCTGTTTTCCGTTCACAAATCGCCACTAATTAATTATTTACTTTCCTTATTAGTAGACTAGAATAAATAGTATTTGACTTGATATTGTTTACCACCTTCCCTATAGAAAAAACGCAGAGCCTGTTGAATAGCGTCTAAATTAGATTAAGTTTTTATACGATTGCATATTTCCGGGTTTATTATAGAATTCATCACTTATAAATAAATAATATTATAATAAGGCTGTAATTTTTATTATGATTATATGATAGAAATGTAAAATTAAAGTCAAAAATCAAGTAAAGATTGTTTTACAAGTTTTATCCGGATTTGTCGAATATAAAAATAAAGCGCGATAATTTGTACGACATGCCAGGATAATTGAAATAACCCCAAAAATAAAATTCAGATGAGTAAAAACAGTTTATCATTTTATTAAAAAGCCTATATGTATTTTTGCATAATACATATTTCTTTATTTTTACTTTATATTTTAATACAGTTACTGCACATAGTTCACCATAAATAAAATGAGCAATAAAATGAACGTCGATTTTCTAACTCTGAGCGCGGCCGTTTATCGAAGCAACATCGCATCTACAGCACCCATTAGAACTGTAGAAAGCTAAATGACTTGCGCTGATACAGACTAACACGATTAAGTTCCGCGTATTAGTGACACTGATTTGAGAAAGCAACTGGGCCAGTAGGGCTTTCCAGGTGAAATACATTTTAGAAATTAGCCAGTTGAGTGACATGGAACTTGACTAATCCTGTAATCCACGTCCCGACCCCGTAGGTCAGGAAAACGTGTAGTCTTCTTTAAAAATTATAATACATCATTCTTTATCTACGGAAATCGCCTTAATGACGTAGGCATTTAAACATATAGTAATTGTAAAAAATATGCACACTGAGTCCTACCCATCATGACATACGGTGCTGAGCATGGACATTGACAGCGGGACTGGCAAACAAATTCAAAGTTGCTCAACGGGTTATGGAGCGATGAATAAAATCAGAAATGAGGACATCCGTAAGAGAACAAAGGTATCCGACATAGCTCGCAAAATTAGCAAGTTGAAGTGGCGGTGGGCCGGTCACGTCTGTCGCAGGACCGACGGCCGATGGACCAAATGAGTCCTGGAGTGGAGACCACGTCTTGGCAAACGTAGAGTAGGACACCCACCAGCCCCGTGGACTAACGACCTGCGCAAAATCGCCGCCACAGCAGACCTTGATATGTGGCGCGTACTTGGGAAGGCCTACGTCCAGCAGTGGACTGAGATTGGCTGAAGAAGTAGAAGATGCACACTAGGTCGAAAAACTACCTAAGAAGCGCAAACTTTGGGGGCAAAGATTCGACTCTGCGTCATTACAGCTTGGGATTAAGCAAAGGACTAATAAGCATTAGTTTATCACATTTATAATTCCTACCAGCAGTTTTCGTTTGCGCAGAAAAGTACGGACCGGTTTCCGACTTGTAAATAATCTATGTTGAACTTAATTCTGAAGCAGAAATGGCAGGGTTGCTTGCTATGAATTTTCAGAATTTTCGCTTACATGATTCGTACACTGTCGCGCGCCGTTTAAATTCGTCTCCTACGCGAGTACATCGGGAGGAATTATTACGTGGGTAAAACTATATCAAGGCTTACAAAATTAATGTATTCCATAAAAGTAAATTAGCTAAGCAATAAAGACTTTCTACACCTTCACAATTCGTGTTCCTCATAAAGTTACTTTTCAAATATGAAAGAAAAGCGTGCAAACGTTAATAAATGGCTTTGAATTCTAAACACGAAACTCATAGCGTGGACATATTACGGATAACACGTGATTAATAGTACAGAAGGGCTGCGTGGTGTACGCTCCAATTCAACCGGTTAGGAAATCCACTATTGTATATATGTATATGAGACAAGTTATTGTGTTGCAAAAAGCTTGTTTTAGTATTCCAGGCGGGAAATTCCCCGCGAGGTTCTCTATCTATGTTATCACCACATGGGGCTCTTTATGAAGGGTGTTGTATAATTTCTTAGAGGCCGGCAACTCGTCGACAGCGTCGGTGGTGTTGCAAATTTCCTTAGGTGCTGTTAAACACATTCCATCAGATAGGCTGTTTGCTTGTTTTAAGCATTTAAAAATAAGTTATTATGATAATAATATTACCACACAGAGCAAAAGAAAGGTAAAAGCCAATGGACCTGGTGGTCAACCATTTAGAGATTTGAAGAAAGTCCAAATGCCCGAATCGACTACCTAAGGAAGGGTAGAAGAAAAAGAAGACCGTTATAGTTACGATTATCAAAATATGAAGTTTTTATTTTTATAATACTTGAGTTTTCCCCGTGGCTACGCCGCGTGCAGTAACCTGGGTGGCTCTATGTTACGCACATAAAAAAATATTCAAGTTTATATATATATATATACACTCGTACAGACTCGAACCACTTATAGATGTATTATATATAGTATAGATAAACAACCTATTACAATTTATTAGCCAGGTTAGTATGTAAATACTAAGCTCTATTTGTTTGTTTGTTATCTTTTCACAATGAAACAGTAGAATAAATCCTATAAGACAAAAAGATAAATTGTATGCAGGAGAAGTTTACCATTTGCTTAAATGATAATCTCTAAAAAATTTTAATAACATTAAAAAGTTTAAGAATATTTGTTTACATATTCATAATTACTTTTATGAAATAAATATTAAATTATAAAATAAATAATACCCTTTTCGGAACTTAGGTATATAGGGTTCAAAAAATTATTTATAATTTAACTACTTTATTATAGAAAAACTAAAAGAAAAAAAGGCAGTCATAAGACTAATACATAATCTTTCCAATTATTACAAAAAAACGATTAAAAAACCCGTCTCTTAATTATTACCTAAATATCAGCAACGATCAGACTTTCTGTAATGAAATTCTGCCTCGTAATATATGTGTAGAGTTGATAGGGTTGTATAGGCGTTCTGCCCCCGTTCCTTAATTATCGTACTGGGGGCCAATAACGTCGGATTTCGCTTTGTACGCCGACTCTACGGCTCTCTGCTACGTTATTAGTCATTTAATATGGGATTTTTGTCACACATTCTGTATAAGAGCTTTTTCATTCTCGTGTTTTAAAATTTTACTATTAAACAAGGGTTATACAAGCAAAATCTCTTTAATATGTTTTTAATGTTGATATTTTAAACTTTAAACTGAACTTAAATGTGGATTAGTAAAACTGTTTCAGTCTAATATTTTGATTTGATTTGATTTTTGAATTGCGAAGCTGGTAATCGGATGTACGGTTGAAAGTGGTTACCGTCTCTTAGTTGGCAACATGCAAGCGTTTTTGTTCCCTCATAATTATATGACTTGTTTGGATAAATATCCTGTATTATGTTAAGATTGGATTTTTTTATCCAAAAATACATTCGTATGAAAAACTTACAATCTCTGTTCATTAACAGTAAGTTTTATGACAAAAGTGAGCATGCAAAATAAGTAGATATCTACTACATTACCCTAATGGTAGAAGATTATCAAAACGCTCAATTTTGAGTTGGAATTTGGTCTAAAAAATATGCTTTGCATAAACAAACGTCAAACATTTGACAGAAGCACGATATATATAGGTATATACTTGTTGTATTTTTTTTCATTCGGAAGACAAACAGTTTACAGCTAGGTATATATTATTAAAATATTTATAAACATTTAGAAGTTTCTACATGTTGTTAGCTAGAATGATTGCTAGTAATTACTTTAATGTTTATTAATTAAATAAAAAAAATCTGTGTGTGTGTGTGTGTGCCGTTCACAGGCAGTAGAAGTTAAAATTAAGAGAATATACTCACAGATAATTCTTCTCTTACTTTTATTGATATAAATAGCCTACATCCGTCAACATGTAATTCATAATACATTTCTTAAGTATCAATTTCAATTTACACTGTTTTAGTCTAAAGGAATAAATTATTATCAGTTTTATTTCAGTCCAAATTTAGGCTGTGTTTAATCGGTCTTATTGACTCTTTAATCTGTGCTGCACTAAGGAAGAGTCGTATCTCATTCTCTCGACGGCTTAGTCTTATACATTTATGTGTTTATCTCTTTTTAGTGTCGCTTTTTTGTTTCATCGAGTTTCAAATCACAACTATTCTTAAAAAGTTCCACTTAAAAAAATCTATTAACTAACCTAACCTATTAACTTTAACTGGCTAATATTCAGATCAGTGGGCTATGTACTTAGGTATACATAGACCAGAGGCGTTATCATATCCCGTAGCATTGTTAAAAGTTTGAATTTAAAAATAACGCATTAACCATCAACTACATTAGTGAATTTAACCCCCAACTTAGTTATTTGTTAAAATTTGAATTCATTACCAGTGTTACATCTCAATAAATGCACAAAAGTTTGACTGCATCTGTCTTTACTTGTGTGTTTAGTTGTAAGGGAATACATATGAATATTATTTTTAAGTTATTTTATTGCTGTAATGGACAGTGGTTACTGGCGCCTATGGACATTATCAGTACCACAGTGCTGCCAATGTCCAGCTAGCTTTGAAAGAGAAACTGAAAAGTGGATACTGATTCCGGAACACAAAACAAAGTTTTTATGGCGAGTTAAGAGCTCTAGACCAGAGGTTGTAGCCATCCAGTCTGGCAAAAAATACCTGGCTGTGGGTTGTTTTGTTGAATATTATCAAAGATATTTCGAATGAGGTTAAAATTTTAAAGTTGCACGATCATGGTTCTTATAATGGATATAATAGAGTATGACATAATGAAAATTTTATTTATAAAATGCACAGAAAAATAACTCCGTGAGTTCAGATTTTACGGTCTATGTAAATAATCGTATTATATCACTGTATTTGGAATTCCAATTTATACTGTTTTTGTATCGACGGGGCGCGATTTCCGGGTATTTTTGTTTATTTATAATATAAGCTTTTTTTAATACAAAAATGTAATCGGCTGATGTTGTTTTCGTTCTTTGTACTAAGATTGAATGTCAAACTTATTGTTTTATAAGATTCGGAATCCATTTTGATAAAAAAGGTATTTACATTCTTAACTGATTGTGAGTACGGACGTCATATACTTACTTTGTTATTAATATTGAGTTAGAATAAGTTTGTAAGCTTCTTTAAGAACCATAAAGAGTCTACAAACTTAGTCTAACTCAATATGAATAAAACCGTTAATATATGTAAATTTAAATGCTATTCAATTGTTAATATTATACTAAAATCTGGATCCAGAAGTGAAGTGTTTGATATTATTTATTTGTTTAAAGTTTCCATCCGAAAAGAGAAATTCAATCTCGTTTATTCAAGACCTGTCAGGAGCCTTAAGAACAGACGAGCGTGCATGACAAGAACTATGAATGTCAAAGAAGCAAGTGAGGTGTGTAAGAATAAGCCTAAATGGCGCTCTGTTGTTCGTGCCTACCCCGCAAGGGACCTGGCGTGAAGTTATGTATGTATGTATGTATGTATTATGTCACCATAAGTGTGGTGGTACATTTTTTCTGCGTGGCAATGCAATTTTTACAAGCTATTATTTAACTTGCAATAGATGTATGTTGGTAAGTTCGGGTGGAATCTTGCAAGTTAAATTTGGCCGGTTTCCGATTGAGCTTAAATTTTGCACGCATGATCTGATGATGGAGTCGGAAGGTGGCCATAGGAACTCTTGTACTAAACAAGATAGACCCGTTGTGTTTGGGCTCTTTTTACTTGTCTTGGCTAACGCTCTGCTGCTACATGATATCCAGGATTTCAAAAGCTTATATTTAAAAACCTTTAAAAAAAGCTTATTTAAAACTTCATCAGGACCCACTTGTAAATTCCCGTCACCATGGTACTTTTAGTATCCAAGTGATTGGAAATCGAAGGGAAAACGATTTTGAAAATGCATCCGCGGTAATAAAGTTCTCCCGGTCGGGTAACCCAGCAGTTTTATAGCGCGGTGTTTATTTACGAGTGCTGCCGGTTTCCATGTATCGTTTGTTTCTTTTTGCGGAACCGCTTCGAACTAAAGCTTTCGAACACATACAAGCATTTCGAATTTAAAAGTGTATCGTAGTTTCAGTTGTGTGGAAAGTATGATCGAGGGATTGTTTTGTTCTCTTTGACGACGGTTCCGTACTCAATAATGGTATAGATACGTTTATCTAAATACTTCACTTCTCTAAATCTTAGTCATTTTGATAAAATTAGAATCCTAACAAAATAATGATGTTCGTCTATCATTATTTTCAGATTTTACTGAGTCCCATCATCATCATTATCCGAGTGTAAAACCCTGATAGTGTTTATAGCGTTCGCTCCGACATCCAATGTCGAGTTTACTACTTTTTCCTCTCAACGCGGACTTCAGCATCCCCCGTTTTGAAACCTTACCAATGGGGAAAAGGGTTAATTTTTTTTGTTATACATAGTGATGTGGGGCTTATGTATATTACAATGTTTTTAATTTTCAACATTTTTAATTACGTTAATGGGTGGGAATATGTTCACTTTTAAAGTTCTTAAAATCGTGTCCAAACTTTTCATGATGTAGTGAATGAAAAATACTTTCAAGGAATTTGAACAAGAACAAGGTTTAAACGCAATATATTCAAACCAAATTTCCAAAAGTATTTATTCTATGAAATATTTCGCAAGGGAATGCTTTATATGACTTTATATATAGTATATATTATATACCTATAATAACTCATAAAAGAGATATATCGAACCGAATAGATCACATTTCTACTAAATTTCTATTCAAACTTCCAGTTTTTGAATCGCTAGACCGTAAAACAGATGGACATGTATATGTATATATGACGATTTTATGAGGAAAGTAATATCAACAAATCACTTTTTAAATACCGTTTAATAGCGTAGCTTCAGTCTTAAATTATTATTTTTTTAGGTCGTCTATTTCTATCTTAATAGGCAATAAATTTTATACATGTCATTTTTTTGATGTTAATATGTAATTGATATATTAATTTGAACACAATTATGAAGGTTACATTTCCTGTTAAGCGTAAAAAACTGCTGTTTATTTAGATAAAATGTAATCGAATGTAATACCGTTCCTTTGATATTTATTTTCATTCGTAGATTAAATGAACACAATTTGAAATAAACCTAATCTGGAAACTCATTCAGTAGGTGACATCTGTATCGAATCAATCATGGATCAAGAAGTTCGGAGCTCAAAACATTTTTGAGTGCGATTTCGAAGCGATGCGAAAAACAAAATTTATTCAAAAGCATTTGTCACGTTTCACACTGAGATATTGAATTGACTTCGGGGAAAAATTGTGTTGAAATTGGCAATTTGTGACGAGTCGACGTAACAACAAAAAACTGGGCGAGTGAGAGTCGATCCGCAAATTGTAGGGTTCCATAAAACATCCAATGTTTTTGGATATGGCTCAGGTAGTAAGGGCCGTAAGTCTATTTGATGTAGTCTACATATTGGACTAATATATTTTTTATCCCTTCTTGCAATATTCTATTTTATGTCAGTGAATTATAGACAAAGTTCAATTTATCAATGTTTTAATTTTAACATTCAGCGAGTCTAAAATCTGCTAAATTTAACTTAATACGGATATAGCAATACTAAGTTTCAAATAAGCAATGATTTTTTAAGTTTACGTCTATCGGAGTTGAAGGAAAAATCTATTCGTTAAATGTATAAATATGGATCCTGCAGCAAGGGAAGTAAATTAGCAAGTTCAACTAAGTCAATCTTAAAGTGACGAAATTAGAAGCGGACATCGAGAAAGTAACGGTACAAATCATAATGAATATATGACTGATTGAAGAATCTTTATCTAGAGATGTTATGGTAGAATAGTGAAGAGTCATAGACACTGAATTAGATTATCTATACAATCGTAAATAATACGTGGAGTTTAGAACACAGTGCTTGATTCAAAATTGTTTATTAGAATCGGGATACAGGCAGGACAGATTAGACAAAAGCGAGACTTGTAGCAACGGATTTTATAGTAGTGAAAATTACAATGAAAATTTTCCCAGTTGTTAGACAATGTACGCTGAGATTATTACTAACTTTTGCTTAATAATATTAATAAATTAATCACTGAGCAGATTTTTTATTATTGAAGTACAGCGGATAGACCGACAGCCAGCCTGATGAATCATGGTAACCGTCGCTTATGGACATTTGCAACACTAGAGGTGCAACGTGCTCGCGGCTATAAAGATATTTAGTGACTCCTTGTTAAAAAAGCCCTAACACAGTGGTCAAGTAAACATCTGCTGAGAACTCTACTGTGCGCAAGAGAAACGTTGAGAATCGTTGCGTATATGGTTAATGGCTTTTATCTATGCAGGAACGGAGAAAGAATACAATTTGTCTGGATAGCTACCTCCCCTGGTCTAGAGTATGTCACCATAACAACCTTGAGTTATATTCCAGCTTTAGTGGCCATGTTCCAGTCCCTTTAGAGAGCGGAGGGATATTGGTAGCACCTTTAGTGTTACTAATGTCCGTAAGCGACGGTAACTGCTTCCTATCAGGTGAGTTTACTGCTTATCCGCTGAACCCACGCAATAAAAAAAGCAAGTGAGGATGAATGCCCAGCCGATAGCGAACGCTAAGATGATAGAAAGAAGATGAAAACACCGTTTTAAACAGTTCTGAGTATCTTTTGTCAAATGTGTCGTTTACCCAATTATGACGAATTATAATAATTTATATTTCGATATTAATCTAAGGTACTCTAATATTGTTTTTCCCATCGAAACAGTCTCAAATTAGTACAAGTAATGCCTATTAAAGTGGAGTAATCACTCGCGTGGAGAAAGAGGCCTTTTCCAAACGTGTTGTTCGGATTAAAGCAAATTATTTTATTGAATTGTTATTTACCTGCAAAAGGTTCCTTAAAGTGTTTCGCCTTTCTGCTTGATATTTGCTAAATAAAAATTGAGCACTTTACCCGATTTCTTTCGACGCTAAAATATACCTATAAAAATACGAGTATGTATATTGAAGCACAGAGCATATACTTACCTAATTTATTCTAATACTAACGTCTGCCCGCGACTTCGTCCGCGTGCAATAGTAAAAAAAGTTTGGTCTTAGCGTGATGATATATAGCCCATAGCCTTCCTTGATAAATGGGCTATCTAACACTGAAAGAATTTTTCAAATCAGACTAGTAGTACCCGATGTTAGCGCGTTCAAGCAAACAAACTCTTCAGCTTTATATCTAACTAGCTTCTGCCCGTGACTTCGTCCGCGTGGAATTTTTTTACATAAAAAGTTTATCGTATGTTACTTCTACTACCTCCAAAAATATGTGTACAAAGTTTCATGATAATCGGTTCAGTAGTATTCGCGTGAAAGCGTAACAAACAAACTTATATTCACATTTATAATATTAAGTTAAAATTAAATTTCTCGTGACGCGGTGTTTGTAGTTAAACTCCTCCGAAACGGCTTGACCGATTCTCATGAAATTTTGTGTGCATATTGGGTCTGAGAATCGGGCAACATCTATTTTTCATCCTCCTAAATGTTAAGGGTAGTTCACCACTAATGTATTTTTTTTTAATTTTTAGATATATTTTTTTATGATACAGAATTCGTTTTCTTGGAATAGGTTATCATCAACTTTATTTGCTCTTCTTGAAAAATTGCAAATTTCGTTTAGGAACGGTTTGATTCTCAACGTTTGTATGAGATACACTAGGTTTATTTTTATTTAATGCAAGCTAATTTTAGTCTCCTAAGTATCGCTACGTTGCGAACTCTTGAGAGCACTTTAGACGTCGTCGTGAAATGTTTAAATCACAAAATGAGCTTAATTTGCCTCGAATACTTATTGTGCTATGTAATGTGTAGGAACCTTCTTTTAAATATACATACCTATTGAAGAACTTGTTCCGCGAAGGGTGTAATTAGTAGTTTTATGTCTGAATGGAATATATATTTTCATTACAAGTACTATGAAGTTTCTGATATCTTAAAATAGTGCTGTGAGATGTGGATTATACTTTTTCGGTCTTACAAATTAGTGACTCGAAGTAGCAGTAGGTAGGCCGTTCACGACTGTTTTGCCAGCGACGGCCAATGTAGCAAACGAGTCCTAGAGCAAAGACCGCGTTTTTGTAAACGTAGTGTAGGACCCGACAGCAGGATATAATCGAAAGCGGAGAACCTGGATATGTGGTGCAAACTTGGTGAGTCCTGCGTCCCGCAGTGGACGAAGGAATGGACAAGGGAAAACAGAAGATCTTATAAGGATTCTGTGTTTGCAACACTAGTTTATGGATGGCGTTCCCGCCCGCTTACACTGTATTTGTACACCAAAGGCCTGGTCACGACCTTTTTGTGACCACCAGTTACGACGGCATGGGCGACAATAACAATAGTATAAAATTTTTGTTTGAAGTTTTTTGCATGTGTAAGTTCGCGTACTTGTGGTGACGCCCGGACGCAAAAAAGGTTGTCGAATTATAAGTAGGTACACCTACTTGCTCGCACGTCTATTTTTTTTATCGGCAGACAAACACACACATTGTATATCCCCAAATTAAGCAAGTTACGCTTGTGTTATGGGTAATATACAATGGACCACTCTGGGATCGATCTCAGACATCCAGACCATGGTAAATAACGGAGAAAATACGTTTCCGAAATTTACTATACCAGGAATCGAACCCGGAGCCTCTGCGTTGCAGTAAGGTAGACCGGCAAAGGCTCAACTCACTCAACCACAGATGCCATCTAAATCTAAGTCGCACTCGGGGCAACCACCGTCGCGTCGCTCGTTGCAGCAAATCCGTAGTCGTGGCCAGGTCGTATAGGTCGTAAAGTATGGCGCGAATATCAACCATAAAGTCTTATAACTGTAGTGTTAATTAGTAATGTAGGTAGGTAATGTACTAATTTAGGCATCCGATACAAATACTGAGCGTGGGCTTGATAGACATGCAGACTCTGTTTTCTTACAACACCACCCTGATTTATAGAAAGGGCCCCAATATCAAAGTAGCGTAACAAGGGTTTTATCAGATTATGTGTACATATCCTATATTGTACAGAATTTTATAGCTAAAATAAAAGAATTATTCGTATACAGGCAGTATAAGTCAATATTTCTGGTTGAATACCATATAAAAAATCTGTATAGGCTCAATAGAGTTTCAAAAGTGCGTAGTAGGGAATAAAAGTCGAGTGGAACAGTAACGGCTACAGAAAACATAAAAATAGACCCATTTTACACCTCGCAAGGACCTATACCTACTCGATTTTTATGAGAGTATATAAAATCGGTGTACAATAAAATTTTAACTGCTCGTGACAAAGAAATGTCAGAATCATCTTGAATTTAATCGCTTGCACGCTGGATTTGGAATAAGCATATTTAATGTTGCTATAGGAATTGTATTATACTTCACAGTTGGATCCGGTAGGTGGTGCTGAAATCGGGTTGCAGGACTTTGATAATTTTGTGTATGTTTAAGTGAGACTAAAATTTACAATAAGAACCAGTAGGTGGCGTATCATTGGGTTCTAGATTTTTAGTTCTCAGGAGATAACAACTTCTTCCGGGCCCACTATATATAGTATGTTTTATATATATACACACACATACACGTATATTATATTAACTTAAAAATTAACACCAATACCGATGGATATGTTGTCATATAAAATACGCTATTTAACATTAAAAATATTTACCATGTTAAAATAATACAATTTTGTGTATGCGAATGTCAAAGTTGAGGTCGTTTTTTATGGTTTTGGCTAAGACCAAAATAGCCAGCCGATAATTGACTATACTTTGGAAGTACTTTAATATACATATTTAATTTTTCTCAAAGCCGAGTAGTAGAATATAATATACTGTAACACGCCGACAAAAGTGAATGCACACATGAAGTTTATTACCTTTCGACATTTGGGCTTTTTTGTTTACTTAGTGTTTAAAATTTGTAATTAGAAAAACATCTTATTGTGTATTGCAATCGTTTATGTTACTCCTTAACCAGGTGTGATTTTTAGAAACTATTGTTATGCTGTCGAGTATTTTGTCGGAACATATTGTATAGTGTAGTACAAAACAATGTCAGAACGGAGGGGTAAGGTGGGTAGGGTGTGCATTCGATAAGCTATATAGTGACGGACTTTGCGCGTGTTATTGAATCGTGCATCACGTTTGTACTGGTTGCGTCCGGTTATATTTGTACCTGTGTTATACGTGTTTATGTAGTTCTAATAAATTCTATTGTAATTCCAACGGCATTTTAGTTCGAGTCCCATAACTCGTAACAATACTTTATTGTATAACAAACGCTACATAAAATCAAGAACATTAATATTCAAGTACGATCGGTGATCTTATCGTCCATGGGAATTTCTTTCAAATATTGGATAGAGTATAAGAAAGACAACAAATGTCGGTAGTTGATAAACCAGCATTCGTGCAATAAATAGCAGATACCATAGTAATAGTCGTAATAATAAATAATAATAAAAGAAGTAGCGAGTTGCCCATTTTTCCATGTTCCCCGAACATTGCGACGGGCAGATGCCATAGTCCTCATATTCCCAAACCCCTAGTACCACTAGCAGTTCATCCCAATAGCCGGGTACTTTTTGTTCTCATTTACACAATAGTCCTACACTGGCCGAGGCTTGTCTTTGGGTGCATTATTATATGGTATAGACAGGGATAATCACCGGTCAGTGTAACGCCACATTTAGATTAAATTCGTCAAGGGGCCTCTCCGAAATTCCGGGGAATTTTCATAGCTCGTAGTCTTTTAAAGACATACATTTTGTCAAAGTAAGGTAATTTAATAAACAATACCTTATACCTACCTATAACAGCACACTATTATAAATATGTACATACATATGCATAACTTATAGTTGTATTAAATTCATCAAAACTGAATATGAAATGAGTTCCAATTTTGTGGGCGCCTCTATTACCGCACTGTAATATAACTTGTATGAAATAATAAATTCATTGAATGATAGTGAAACGGAATATCTACGTGGCGGGAAATTTGATCAAACGCCGGACCGACTGTATTATTAAAATACAAAGTTACCTTTATAAATATGTTTATTTTTTCAATGCTTTCAGCTCCTTAATTACAGTGATTCAAGTCTCGTTAAATTGTCAAAGAATTTGAAACTGTAAACACCTGTCAACAGAATAAGTTTTTACAAGTCTTTTTTCGTCCAGGCATTCAACATTGGAATGCACTACCACTAAACATCCAGCAGACATAATCATTACCTCCTTTTAACAGATTAAAGATTTCTACCTACTACTACAAGTTATAGTGTTACTGTTTACTTTTGTATGTATATAATATAATACATATATATGTATGTTTATATTTAATGTTATAACTTACCATTTATTTATTAACAATTAACATTTTTGTACGAGTGCTGATTTAGCAACTACCGACCTTTGTTGTCCTTTTATAGGAAGGACAACAAATGGAGTATAGCTCTATGCAAAGATTGTCTGGAAGAAATCGTTATGAGCGAGAAAACCACCTATTGTACTTGAAAACACTTTTTTGTTCACCACATACATATAAAATAAATGATTTACAGTAGTCACATTAAACAGTAAAAGTAAGAGCAATGGGCGGCCTTATCGCTTTAGGGCGATCTCTTCCAGACAACCCGGGCTATGGATTTTATGTATGTCGGTGGTGTGCAAATTAAATACATATATAAATATCACACAATACATATACCTAAAATGAATAAAAAATAGAAATAAAGAGGATATAATCACTCCACTTAACACAATTAAAACAATAAAAAGTCATCTTGTTAGACAAGATAGAAAATCAAATTTGTGTCAAAAAGTATATGTAAATAGAAGAGTCTGTTCTGTGACTTATTTTGGAAAGGTCACATGTGCTCGCGGGACATTAAATAGAGCAATTTTAAAACTGGCGCACAATTTCATACCACGACTGATAATTATCCATAACGGAAGCGTAACTTGCTTAGCTTGGGGTACACAATGTGTGTTTATTTGCCGATTATTAATATTAATTATTCATTACTATTCAAAATGTGATAAAGCTAAATGTAGGTATTTTTAAAGTGCACTGTAGTTTGTATATTAAATCCAGTTGGCACGTGTGACAATCAAGCCCTTTCCAAGCATGTTATCAAACCGGGACATTCAAAACGCGTAGGCAGGGAAAAAATCGCGAATCTAGCCACATATATTCTGTTATCTGGGGACATGTAGGGCTAAACGGGCGGAGATCAGGGCAAAAGTGCCCGGCCGGGGCATGAAATCGGCAGGGCAAGAGATGGGGCCAATTACATGGCCCCGATACACCCTTCAATAGTGTTGGGAATACCCCAATTTTGTCTTTTGAGATTTGATTTTTTTCCGCATCTGTAGACATTCTACCTTTATTAGGCTAAAACAAGAATACAATATTCTTATATCTAATATCTTGGAAGACGTTTCCTTAGCTTTTTTCCAAAATCCATATCGTTTTCCGCTTTGAAAGATTCTTTGTGTGTACACTACACAAAGTATTTTTTATACGTTCTGCTTTAAGATAAGATAATTAATTTATGATCTGACGTTTCAATCAGAGTTTACTTAAAATCGCGTTTAGTGCCTTAAGACGGCTTGTTTGTTTCAGCGGGCTAAGCCTTTGCCGGCCAAGGTGGCTTGCAAACTGCAATGCAGAGGTTTCGGGTGCGATTCTTAGTGTGCTAAATTTCGGAAACAAATTTTCTCCGATATTTACAATAGTCTGGGTGTTTGGGATCGGCCCCAGAGTAGTCCGTTGTATATTATCCATACGTGAGTTTATCTGCCGTTTATTCATAGAACTAATTATAATTGCAATTTCAGGCAATATATAATATTAAAGATTGGAAGTTACATTTTTTTAATTCAATTTTTTTTATAAATTTACTTCAAAATGTATTGTTTTATTTATATATGCTTATAATATACAAAATGCCTTTTAAATCTAAACGATTACAATATAAGTTTGTTGAAAACTCCTTAACTTACGTGTACTTCTTCAATATACTTCTACTGTTCAATTTATATTCTATGTAGATAATGATAAATTATCATTATCTATATTATCATTGATCATAATTTGTTAAAAGTACATTCTTTTTAGTGAATAATTTTTTATACACATTTTTTCAATTTGTAAATGTACATATTATACATTTCTGGGAAAAATTGAAATAATCTCAAATATACAATTTTGATAAAATCTAAACTTATGTTCAGAATATATTTTTGAGGAGAGTTTTCAGAAGAATCAAGGAACTTGAGACTATCTTAATTTGTTAATTTTCGATCATGGGACAACACTCGAGTCAGCACATCACTACTCCCAAGGCAGGTGAGCCAGGCGGATTGATTTTATCGAGAGGATACGTTAATAACGCCCGATCATTTGTTATCTTTATTCTATGAGAATATCCGAGCAGGTAGGATACGATTTGGATTATTTTATTCCTCACCCATTTATCTTCGCTGATATCCGTAGATTAGACAATTATTGGACAACGATTAATGGTTTCGCGTGAAAGTTTAGTCATGTTATTTCGATCTATGGGTAGTTAAACACACTTGCATATTTAAAACAGTAAATAAATATATATAATAATAATCGATTGATTATTTCAATATATCGTACGTATAGAGACTCAACTGAATATGTCTAATTAGTAATATATCAAAGTTAAAAAATATTTTTTCTTACTTGTAGTTGGTACTATCATTGTTTTTTTTATTAATTACTAGCTGACCCGGAAAACTTCGTACCGCCTCAGAAACAAATGTTGATTTCTGAACGACGGGAGGAGCATCAAACGTTTGACATTTAAAACCAACAAATGAAAAAAAAAACTTAAATTAATTTCTCTTTATCTTATAGTTTTGTGATCTACGCTGATAAGTAATATCGTAGTAGTCAAATCGATCAAAAAATCGTACCTAAATTGTTAGTTGACTCCCTATACCTAGGAGACATCTAGTTAGTCTTATATTTTTTTCAAGATTTGATGTAAGCCGTTGTTTTTTAAGATGTTGTTATTATTATATACATATTATGGACTAAGAGCCGGTGATCGCCAGACCTACCAAATAGTATAAAGGCTAAAAAAGTTTTTGTGCAAGCATCCTACAGCAGGTAAGAAGGTTTGGGTATTATGAATCTCGAACCGTGGTAGCTTTTACAGATAACAGGTAGCAAAGGTGACCATAATTGCTGCCCAAAAACATTATAGCATAATACGCAATTTTTTCGTATGTTCTAAAGGATACTACTAGAATATCATACCATCCGTTGCCAGACACTATGTAGGGGCCACCGTGATTTTAATTTATAAAAATAATATTTTTGTACGATTGGATTGACCAATAAATTATACTCACTACTTATATTTATATTGCATATAGCATATAAACCGCCCCTGCGCTCGCCCCTACAGCTGACCTTCAACTATGTCTGGGAGAGTGTTAGAACTTTTGAAACTGTCGGGCCGTTTGGGAAACATCTTTGAACAGTTGACCAAGTAACATATGTAAAACTCAGATTATATATTACGACGTAAGTAGAATGATAATTTATTAAACTGTAAAGGGGTCTGGCAGGGTGTTGCCACCCTACAAAGTGTCTGGCAACATATGGTATGATATTCTAATAGTATCCTGTAGAACATATTAAAAAATTGCGCATTATTCTGTAATGTTTTGCAGCAATTATGCTCACCTTTGCAACAATAACATTTTTAGCTTTTATACTATCTGGTAGGTCTGGCGATCACCGGCTCTCCATCTATTATATAATATTAGCTATGTGTGTACAAACTATAGTATATCGTGTATAAACCTAGTCGCCGAGATAACGGATATACAGTCAGTTCACCAACTAACAAACTGGAGGCCTAAGTACAGCAATGGGACAATTATGGGCTGTTATTATTATTAGACTTAAAATTGTAAAACGGGTAATACCATAGTTGCTATTAAAATTTAACGGACTATCATGTAACTTTGAGTGTGGTAGTGCTCTAAATCGTACAAGAAACAAAGGCACGTTTCTACTCTGTTTCCCTTCGCTTTCCCAACGCGATTTCATCGCGTCGGGTTACAGTGAACCTTTAGATAGCGCCAGCCGACCCTGCTCGTAATATACGACCGTATAGTATCGTGTTTGCGGCTGTGACATATTTTTTCGCGGTCCTGGATTAATTGGGTTTGCGACATAGAAATTAGGATTAGGGCGACATATAATGTTTTTCGAGTGCCTTCTATGTAGGTCACTGCTCACCAAAATAAAAACATTGTAAAAATATATATCATCTATAAAGTAATCTAGTAAGTATATTCTATCTATTTATGCTACAAATACTTATTATTAATATAATTTGGTTTCACATCCAATATACATACATACGTAGGTGTTCTGTGAAAATTTGTTTTTCCATTTCAATATTGTGTGGAAGAAATCGCTGATACTGATAAGACCGCCACTTGTATTCTTTTTGTTACATTCTAACTATAGTTTTATTTCTAAGGTATGTTCAATAAATAATATAATAAATAGATACAACATACATGTATACATATGTTACAATACTTTTGAGCAAAAGTAATTTGCGGCCTTGTAGCGTAAAGTGATCTCTTTGAGAGAGCTCAACATAAAGGGAATTCTTAAGATTTTTTTGATCTATAAAATAGATAAATATGACTTTTTTAAAATTTATTATTTTAATTTATGGACAAGTATTAAGCTAACTAAATAGTTAGTTTAACGAACTATTACAATGAAAATAACATAAAGTTTGATGAAATATCCAATCTACAATCGACTACTTTAGCATGCTTTTTGTATAAATATTCGAGCAGTTTTTATAGGAATATTGAACCCGATGTGCTCGTATGCCAACTAAAAATTCTTGCTTGGCTGAGTTTATAGGATGAAACGAAATGAGAAATGTTTTCAGCGAATACGAGTATCTTTGAAAAAAAAGTGAATTCAAATTTCTCCCGTTTTGTTTTTTTGACATTATTTTTATGTTATTTTTTTTCTGGAGCACAGCAGACAGACCTATGGCCCACTTGATGGAAAGGAGTTACCGTCGCTTATGGAAATTTGCAACACCAAAGGTAGCATTATGCTGCTGGCCTCTAAGAGGGTACTGAAACCTGGCCTCTAATTGTGGATTACAATTTAAGGTTATTTTTATTAAACATAATCATTCCTCTCCTAAAATCGGGCTTCCCCGCTTTTATAAGGTACAGATGCCACCACGCTTGTTGGAGGCGGTTTGGCGGGTTTACACATCGGTTATTTCAATGTGAGCAGGTTTCATCAAGATATTTTCGTTTATAGTGGTACGTGATTGTAAAAAAGTGCACACTCGGACAAAAAGCTGTGTAATCAATGTATGCATGCTGACCTGGATTCGAACTCACGACATGTAAAACTTTTTTAAAGAACAAATATGTTATCATTTATTGCATATCATTGCCATAGAAAGCTTTACAAGACTGTCTCGTTCTTACGTACCTTTTTTTTTTTAACCAGGGGACATCCGTTTGAGGACTAAGCCGCGACAGGCGCAGTAGCCTGGGGGGATAGTTCGCGACCTAGTGTGGGATTCGCCAGATCGGGGATGGCACTAGCATGCCCGGTCAAAACCGGAGCCATGCTATTGCCACTCCCCAGTTAGGGATACCCACTAAAAACCCTGGGTGTTCCGTCCTTCGCCTTATACCAGGGCTACGGGTATATGACCTAGCCTCTCCGCAGCCCTGGCAGGCGTGGGCCGAGAGGCCTCTTCCACTGCCGAGGGATTACTTTTCTCCCCCAGCATCGTCAAGCTCTCTAGGCGTGGGGCGGTCTGTAACTCGCTCCACGGGAGGAGAGGTGAGCGCGCGCGGAACACGCCGCGCCCCCATCTCGACGGCATGTACAGGTGAGTGAGAACCTCTATACCCCAAGAGGCCCCACCCGCGCCGTCCGCTTATGGTGGCCGAAGGTCCTGGCTGGCCCTCCGGCGCCGACGCGTCCTCCTTTGGCGGGAGCGGAGCAGAGATGTGTGCTCACGCTCCCGCTCCGCCTCCTCCTTCGCAAGCATGACGCGCTCGCAGAAGGAGGAAACGGCGTCCCATCCTGTTGTGCTCCCGACCATGGCACGTACCACGGCCGGGAGGTTCTTACGTACCTATACAAAGTTATAATATAATTGATAGTGACTGTATCTTGCACAAAGAGGTATAAGCAATTTTGCATTGTTAAAACGAATTACGAAGTTTCGTAACATTTAAATTGTATCAATTATGTAGAACAGATCTGAATATAATTAAAAACTTTGTTTCACTAAGACTTGAAAGTCTAATACTGAGGACTCATAAATATGTTCGTAGACAACTGTCTTGTTTAATAAATAATGTATGTTATATTAATTTTGGGAACATTCATATTCAAAGTCGTATTTTTTTCTATTGCGTAGTTAATCAGACAGAAAGACGGCCCATCTAATGAATTGAACTGGTTTCCTTCACCGATGTACATTTGTAACACTAAAGGTGCTAACAACGTGCTGCCGCTCTCTAAATAAGGAGATTGGAAACTGGCCACTATTGCCGGAGCACAATTCAAAGTTTTTATGGCGGCATACTCTGACCAGGGATGTGAACCATCTAAACGGGCAAATACCATATCATCTGGCAAAAAAATATTTACACTGACAAGCAGTGTATTTAATACGTATTATTATCAATATTCTTCCTATAGTTGATAACTAACTAACTCCGTTGGCTCAGCGACCCAAAGTGAGTCTTGGCCTCCGAAACGAGAGCACGCCACTTCCCTCTGTCCTGCGCAGTGTCTTCCAATTGTAGGCTTGTAGTGCGGTCAGATTAGCTTCCACTCTATAGTTCCAGCTATACTTGGGACGACCGACCGGGTGCCGACCGATTGGTCGCCCCAAGTATGCTTTCTTCACTCCCTGATCCGCTCCTCCATCCGCTCTCCATGACCGAGCCAGCGGAGACGGTGAGATTTTACCTCCCCGATTATTTTAGGCTCGGCCATAAGGTTTTCTAATTCGGTGTTGATTCGGTCCCTCCAGCTACCATCTTCTTTTATTGTTGGGCCCAAGATTTTCGGCGAACCTCCCGCTCTGTGACCAACAATTGGTTCTCCTCTTCTGGTGTCAGTGTCCAGGCCTTATAGCCGTACATCAAAGTTGGTCTAATGACAGTTTTGTAGACGAGAATTTTGGTTTTTCTGCTTAGGAGCATGGACACTAATACCTTATGTAGGAAAGTTGATCACAAAAAAGTAAAAATCTCTACCTCGACAAGAGAAAAAGGAAGGTGATAAAAATTACTATGATTTATACATTAAGCTGATATTATGATAGTTTATTTCTGTTTTTCAATTTGGATAAAGCAACCAAAGCGGTCCTAATTGAAACAAATTGATTCAATTTGGGTGATACGTCTAACATCACCATAAGGTTATGTTACCTCACTGGAATGCCATGCTCTGTTGTACGAAGTAGCCAGCAGCCCTTTGACCACCCGACGAGTCGATGAGACACTTAAATAGCTGTTTGTTGAGCACATGTCCTACCCTACGTTCCAAGTATAAGTATTAACTTAATACGTAGATGTTTGTTAGCAATCACTTTGCCCTCATTGATATTTTGTAAATATGTTAATACATAGAACAAGGAAGGCTTACTCCAATTAAATAAACCAAATCATTGCACTAATAATATTCTATATAACCTCCACATAAATAGCTTACGTATTCAATCAGCAAAATCAACGATTCTAATTGAGACGTAATGCATATAACCCATTGTCAGGTTAATTTGGAAACTGAGGCCCAACTATAATATTTAGTGCAAAGCGGTTTGCGGACTTGGTGCGAAACATAATTAAGTTATATGATTCATTTTGTGTTAGTCCGTTTACATATTGATTGGGCGTTGTAAACGCCTTGTCATTTATTGTGCTCTGGTACAAGGGATTTGGTTAATCCTGATGCATATTAATATTAATTAATATAATTTATTAGCTACATACACACACTATTGAAATATAGATATATATACCTAACCTAGGAGCCTTAAGAACAGACGAGCGTGCATGACAAGAACTATGAATGTCAAAGAAGCAAGTGAGGTGTGTAAGAATAAGCCTAAATGGCGCTCTGTTGTTCATGCCTACCCCGCAAGGGACCTGGCGTGAAGTTATGTATGTATGTATATATACCTAACCTACATAAAATCCATAGCCTGGGTTATCTGGAAGATATCATTCTAAAGCGATAACGTTGCTCATTGCTCCTACTTTAACTGTTTAATTTGGCTACTGTAAATTGTTTATTTTATATGCATGTGGTGAACAATAAAGTATTTTCTATTCTATTCTATTCTAACTTACCTTTTTGAAAGATTCGGATAAAGGCGAGGTACTCTATGTTCAGTGCACGTTCTGGAAAGGAACGCTTTCTGGTTTTGTAATTTGGCTAACGTATTGTTGTTTTGTAATCCTTTTCTTTTAACGCCAGGGGAATGCATTTGCGCATCCTCTTTAACCCAGAGGGAGATCACCGAGGGGTATGTGCAACTGCCGTCGGCCGACGCTAGTTTCTGATGATAGAAGTTGCAAACACTGACCGCCTGACTACCGAATAAACCTTCCAGCGTCTTTCTGCATCATAATGAGGCGTCACGAGACCATAACCATAGACACGACTGCCGTGACACCTCAACGTAAGCCAACAAGGAGGGATGTCCCTGAGGCCGGAACTGCCTACAGAATCCTTAAAATTATTTAATAATAAATAATTTACTTTATATTAGAAAAAGTTATAATATAATAATTTATATTAAGAACTCTTTAACATGAATTATTTATTATAAAAACATTACACCTCATAATTGTGAAATTGTAAAAAAAAACGCTTGGTCGTGTAGTGCCTTCTGGGCTAACACTTCTCTGTCAAATTAAATTTATATACAGCCAGTAGTTTCTGATTAAAGACTGAAATACTTTAGACAGACGGAAGCACTGAGGTGAATATTCCACAAGGATTCTTGCTTTGGCCAAAATAGCTAGGAAATCCTAAAAGTATTAACTATAACAGTTACATGTTCCCCTATTATCCCGCCTTATTTATAACTCTAAGAGATGAGATTTTTATACTTTGTTTAGATTTTCATGGCGATTGAAGGCAATATAGGTCGATCGATCTGTCGTACCAACCTCAATACTCGAAGTACCTTCGATTGAATATTGGATAGTAGACAGTGTACCACGACGGTTTCTAAACTTTTTAGATCCGTGAAAAATTTGTTGCCACTTTCTGTTTAAGGTACAAAGTTGCGTTCTAAATATTATCCAATTATTCAAAGAATGTTATCAGAAAAACTTTTCGATGGTAATTTTTTATGTATAATTTATTTTTACATACATAAATGTGAAAGTAAGTTCATTCGAATGTTTATTATTTTTTATTTACAAGGAATCATACAATAATTAATATTCTGAATTATAAAACAAAAAATAATAATACATAATCCAACCAAGTTTCCACTGAAACTAATTTCTATAATAAATACTTAGCTAAAACTATTACATTTTTTTTCGTTTCTTGTTTAAGGTCTCGGTTGTGAATCCATTTTCACGAATTTTTATGTAATGACTCTATTAAGCCCAGGATTTTCAAATTCAGGAATAAAGTAGTTATTATTTTATGTATTGATATAAATGTAAAGTGATATATCCCGGAAGTTATAAGACCACCCATTAGATCATCGTAACTCCACGCGGTTAAGACAATCATTTATTCAGTATTTGTCAAATTGTTTAATAAGATAGATAGATAACACTTTATTTTTTATTTATTTTTACACATCATTACAGAAAACACAGAAAAACTTATAGCCTAACAATATTCTAAACTTGCGCAATGGGCGGTCTTATTGCTAAGAAGCGATCTTCCTAACAACCCGTTGAATTTATTTAATTATTATATCACATGTTTATTTAATCCAATAATTAATATTTTCGACTATAGATCTCGGGGGTAAATAAAAACACACTTTGGGAAACGTTGATCTACCATGTTAACGAGAATAGTGTTCGTTTCTAATTACAAGGTGAATTGCTACCGACATGCGCTTTGTAGATATATCGGGCTCTTCGGACAATGTATCTGCCTAGATGACGTTAGATTCCCAGCCTTTGATTTAACATGTAGCTCTAACCTAAAGGATCATAATTGGAGTTCTGTTCGAAGTTACCTTCCAGTTATTCGCACGTCCTGGAGCTCTGGTACATGGCGACAGAAGAAACACCAAGTGGTTTTATTCGGTATTCCGGCAGCCCATCTCACCGGCAAGTCTCATACTGCCCTGCCGTATTCTCCGTGCGACAGGGTGACCACAAACG